>MU260082.1:375000-395000 GCA_020310875.1 Ceratopteris richardii | reverse complement strand
GTATACATGTTTAGGGTTAGGGTTTTAGGATTAGGGTTTTAGGGTTTTACATACATACACACATGCACACATATACATACACACATGCACACATACACATGTTTTATGGTTAGGGTTTTAGGATTAGAGTTTTAGGGTTTTACATGCATTCATACATACATATAGACATACACACATATATACATACATACACATACACATACACATACACAAACATAACATCACATACACACACATGTCACATATACATACACACATATATATATTTTAGGGTTAGGATTGTAGGATTAGGGTTTTAGGGTTTTACATACATACACACATGCACACACACATATATACACACACACATACATACACACATGCACACATATACATGTTTGTGTTAGGGTTTTACACACATGCACACATGCATACATACATATACACATATACAAATATTTACATACATACACATACACATACAAATACAGACACATAAAGTCACATACACATACACATACACATACACACACATGTCACATATACATACGCACATATATGCATATACATGGTTTAGGTTTAGGGTTTTACATTTTTAGGATTAAAATTAGTGTATATAATTCACTAAATGAAAAAACCAAGGTTTTAGGACGAAATTAGTACAAATAATTAAATATACAAATAACTAGGGTTTTTGGTTTAATAATAATAATATATGTGATCAGATATATATAAAAATTAGGATTTCAAGATAAATAATATTATATATAATTAAGCGAAAAAAATTACTAGAAAAAATTACTATATAAAATCAAATGTACAAAATATTAAGGTTTTAGAATTAAAAAATAGTATATTTAATTAAATAAATAAATAATTTTTGCTCTAGGATTAATATAAGCATATATACATAAACATATAGACTAGTAGGGTTTTGGAATTTGTAGTACTATGTATAATTAAATATATGAGAAATTAGGGTTCTTAGATTAAAATTAGTATATATAATTAGATATATAAATAACTAGGGTTTTATAATAAATATTAATGTACATAATTAAATAGGAAAAGAGATAGGTTTTTCAAATTAAATATTACTATCTTGCACTGCTTGTGGAAGAGCTGCGCACTTTATGGGATGGGATTATTGTGCACGACATGTCTCAACCTTTAACAAGTGGGGACATGCAAATGCAAGGCATAGTTATGTGGATGATGCATGATTGGCTTGGTTATGGTGAAAGTTTAGGTTTATCGATTTTGGGTTATAATGCTTGTCCCCTATGCAAACCATGACTCGAAGCACGCTAGTCCAAAGCACTTCGAAAAACTATTTACGAAGGACATCATAGATATCTACCTGATGCACATGTCCTACGTGAAGGAAAAATTGGTTGACAAGCACAACGACAAATTAAAGCAAGCAATTGGAAGTAGTCGTGGGATGCAGGAACACCACTTGCTGGCATGAAATGGTTGTCGATCTTTCACGATCTCCCTTATTGGAGTGAGTTATTGATCAATCATTTGGTGGACCCAATGCATATTTTCAAGAATGTGGGAGAGATGCTCTGGAAGACATTCATCAGAAAGAAGGAAAGCAAAGAGCAAAGGGAGGACTTGGAAGACCGAGGATGTATGCAAGAGTTGTGGGCAATTACCAAGCCAAAGGTAATAGTGTCGCTACCAAGAGCTCCTTAGGTGCTCTACAAGATGGAAGAGCAACAAGTGAAGAAGGTGATTTCAGAGTTTCGGACACCTATTGGGTGCATGAGGTGTCTAAAGGCTCTGCCTTAACAAGGAAGGATGATCTCAGAGGGCGCAATGTGGTTGAGGAAGTTGCACTACTTCACTTACTACTTCATGTGGTTGAGGAAATTGCACTAGCAGGAACTATCCACAGTCGATGGATGTTCTTCTTAGAGCAGTTCATGAAGAACCCAAATAGGCCATGATGCCATTTGGGTCATAGTTGATCGATTGACCAAAATGGTTAGTTTCATACCTACTCATACTACAGTGATTAGCTAAAGTGTTCATAAAACATCTCTACCGACTCTATGGTCTACCCCAAGACATATTATCAAATAGAGATAAGAAATTTACTAGTCATTTTTGGAGAGTTGTGTTCAGTAGATTAGAAACCAAGCTAAACATGAGTATCGCCGAACGTCCACACATGGATGGTCAAACTGAAAGAGTCAACCAAATACTTGAAGATATGTTACGAGCTTACCTATGTTCCACCCAAACTGATTGGGAGGATTATCTCCCACTAGTAGAGTTTCATTACAATAGTGTAAGGCAATATGCAATTGAGTATAGTCCCTTCATGTTGATGTATGGGTTCCAACCAAGAGCAGCATATGTACTTGGACTACAAAATGAAAAAGTCCAAATAGCAAAAGATTTCTTAGAAGATATGAATTTTAAGTTAAAATTAGCTAAAGAAAACCTAAGAAAATCCCAAAATAGAGCTAAATCATTTAGCAACCCTAAAAGGTGAGATATTTCCTTTCACGTTGAAGAAAGGTCTATCTAAAGGTTCTTGAGAAATTAGAGCCATTGAAATCAAGACCTTGTCCTAAACTCTCTCCAAGATTTTGTGGCCCTTTCAAGATTCTCAAAAGAATAGGGACTTTGGCTTATGAGTTAGAACTACTAGATGATTCTTTACTTGATCCAGTGTTTCATGTAAGTATATTAAAAAGAAAATTAGCTAAACAAGATAATCTTGTATCTTCAGATACAATAGTTCAACAAACTTCTCTTCATAATATCCCTCATGAACAAGAAAAGATACTACACACTCGAGATACAAAGACTAGGAATAATTTATATAAAGAGTGCCTACTTAAATGAAGGGATGGGACAGAAGAAAGAGCCACTTGGGAATGAATCTATTTTATAAGTAAAAGATTTTCCTCTTTTCCAACTTCAAGTTAGGAATGAGGCAAAATCTTTTGAGATTGAGCCCATGACCAATGAGGGGGAAGAAATGTTATGTATCATTTGGGTTAGACCCTTGGATATTAGTATTTATCCTTGGAAACCCTTGGAAACCCTTGGTTTAATTTAATGGGTCAGACCCTTGAAGTAGGAACTTATGTTCTTGGTTTTAACCCTTGATAACTTATTCAGTTGAAGTCTCAATCGAATGGTTTTTACCCTTAGGAATAAATAGCATAAGGTAAAGGAACCTTATTCCTGGGGGAAGCTTTTCCCAAGGGACACCTTGATGCATACGTGAAGGGAAGGCTTCAATTGAAATAGAAGCCATGTGATTTAGTTTGGAAAGTTTCCACATGAAGGACACTTGAAAGGACTCATGGAGGAATCTCAAGACATGCACACCTTGGACCTTTGGTATAAATATGCGTGGATTTTGATGGCTGGATACATACTCACTCACTCCCGTGGTGGATATTATACTTTAGAAGGAAGCTTCATAACATTTTCCCTAGCTATTTTTATCTTAAAGTTCATGTCTTCTAAGAGATCTTTAGCTCCTTGGACTTTTTGATTTTGCAATCCAACTACATATGGTGTTGTTGGTTGGAACCCATACATTAACATGAAGGGACTATTTTCAGTTGCATAGTGCTTAACAGTATTGTAAGCAAACTCTACTAATGATAGATAGTCCTCCCAATCAGTTTGGGTGGAAGATACACTTGTAACATATCTTCAAGTGTTTAGCTTGGTTTCTAATCTAGTGAACAGAGCTATCCAGAAATGATAATAAATTTTCTATCTCTATCAGACACTATGTCTTGAGGTAGATTGTATAGTCGGTAGAGATGTTCTATGAAAATTTTTGCTAATTCTGGAGTTTTTACTGTAGAACGAGTAGGTATGAAACGAGCCATTTTGGTCGCTCGATCAAGTATGACCCCCCAAACTACATCATGACCTCTTTGGGTTTGAGGCAAGCCCGTAATAAAGTCCATGGAAATTTTTTCCCATTTTCCTTTGGGGATCTCCAAAGGATGTAATAAACCCTATCTTAAACTTTTTGACTTTATTTACTTGGCATTTTTTACATCTAAATAGATAATCATGTATATCTTTTTGTACGCTTGGATATCAAAATTGTCTTTTGACCAATTCATAAGTTTTGTTGATTCTGGGATGTTTGACACTTGGGGAATCATGAAATTTAAACAAAACTCTTCTTCTAAGTCCTTGGTCAAAAAGGACACATACTTTTTCCTTGTATAACAAATACTCATCTTGAATACTAGAATGCTTAAATTTATCTTCATTTTGATATATTCTCATTTTGAGTTGAAACCTTCTTCCAGGCTTCTTTAAAGCTTGTATCTTCTTGATACTTGCCTTTCATTAATGCTACTAAATCATTAGAAATTTGTATGAAACTCAAAGAATTCAACATTGGCATTCTTCTTAAAGTATCTGCATTGAATTTTTCTCTTCTATATCTGAGTTCATAGTCAAATTCTTGAAGTATCTCGGTCCACCTAGCTTTTCTACTAATCATATTTCCTATTCTAACCCTTAGGGAGACCTCTCAAGCCTTGAGACTTTGTATGTGCAAGCTTGGAAGAAGTCCTTTTAGAATCCATGTGAAAGCCATGTGATTCAATGTGATTTCTAAGGTTATAAGGCCTTAGATTAGCATCCATGTGGAGGGGATACTTGGAAAACTCTCATCACATTTCCCCCCTTGGCCTTGAGGTATATATATGGGTGGAGTTGGTTGGGTGGATACCTACATCTCTCACTCCTTATGGGCTTAGACTTATTAGGATACTACTTTGTTGATCTTGCTAGAGTAACTTAGGTTGTTATTTAACCTATGAAAGCTCCATAACCTCTATAAAGAAACCAAGTAAAGATCTATTACATCTTAGACTTGTAGGTGTCATTTCAATTGCAAACAATATCTATTGCTCATGTCACAATGAAAGTATAACTTAGCAAGTCTTATTTGTCATTTCAACTTGACAGGACTTAGTCTCAAAAATTGACTTTTCAATAATTTCTTGGTTCAGATATACTCGAAAAGATCTTTCTTATGTCACTTGATAATAGAGCTAGTTTATATCTCAACTAGATATTATCTTCTGAGTAATTTGAAAAAAAATATAATAGTTTTGTCAATGAGATCTCTAATCTCAAGTACATGGTAATACCATTTACCATTTGAATAGTCCTTTACTTCTGGGACATTAGAGAATGGTACTTAGGGTTTATTAAAACCCTTGACCCTTGGATATGAGTATGTATCCTTGGAAACTCTTGATTCAATTTAATGGATTAGACCCTTGAAGTAGGAACTTATGTTCTTGGTTTTAACCCTTTGTAATTTATTCAATTGATGTCTCAATTGAAGGGTTTTACTTTTAGGAGTAATTATCCTAAGGTAAAAAATCCTTAGTCTTGGGAGAAGGTTCTCCAGGGGACACCTTGACGTGTATGTGAAGGGAAGGCTTCAATTGAAATAGAACCCATGTGATTTACGTTGGAAAGTGTCACTTGGAAGGACACATGGAAGAATCTCAAGACATGCACCCATTGGACCTTTGGTATAAATATGGGTAGATTCGCATGGGTGGATACATACTCATTCACTCTCTAAGTGGATATTATACTTTAGAAGGAATCTTCACAACAATTGTATCTGAGCTTGGTTCTTTTCTTGGTTCTTTTCAATTACAAGTACTTGTGGTACTCCTTGACTTTTGTGCAAGACTTCATCTTAAAGCTTGAAAAGCTGAAAATCTCTATAAGATTTTTGAAGCTCTTCGCCATTTAGTTGTCTCAAGAGTTGTGCCGATGCAAACCTCTCAATCTCAAAAGACGTGCTTGCGTAGAGTGTTTGAATTCTCTAAAGACTTTGCAAAAGATTTGACCGCCTCACAGGCCTCGATCGGAGGAGCCTACATGAAGGCTTCTTCCAAGATCCTATTAGGAAGGCTAAATGACGCCCCTTTTACCCCTCTTAAGTTAAGAAGAAAGGCGGCCCCCCAACCAGCGTGCATGGCAGTCCACGTCCTGTAGGACAGTTGGTTGAGCTTTGGCTTCTTGAGGCGGAGGTCCAGGGTTCAAGTCCCAGGCTGGACATGTTATGGCTTAGGCCAGTTAAACCCAGTTGTAACCATGTCTCATTCAGTTGTAACCTTGTCTAACCCCTGCTTTGTGGGATACGGGGGGTCCCGCGGGTACTATGCCCATTCACTTGTACAGTTGCAATTTCAAAGTTAAAGTCCGGGGGAGTAGGCTTCGGCTGAACCTCCATTTATAAAAAAAAACCAGCGTGCATGGCTAGACAACCACCCTCAAGTTATGAGAGAGGTGCCCACCCATGTGGAAACATCACAAAGGAGCGTGAGTGCTCTCTCTCCTCCACTCCTTTCGCAGTTGGAAGCATAAAAATGAAGAGTCTCTTCTTATACTTCATGCCCAAGAGATTTGCCTCGTTTATATGATAAAAAGCTTGTAACTAGTGCATTCGCATGGTAATTCCAAATAACCACACCTCTACAATTGTTGGGGTAACCCAAGAGCAAGGAGATACTTTGGAAGAGCTTCTTGAAGGACCTAAAAAAAATATCTTTTCCCAAACTTTTGGGCAAAGGAAGATCATCCCCCGGATTACTAGTGAAGGCTTGATTGAAGTTTTTTCCAAGATGATACGCCTTCCAAAAAGGAGTTTCAAAGAAGGCATTCATTCACCTTGTGCCCACTCTTTTTCTCAACAAAGAGTGTGAAGACTTCGAAGATTGGTGTGCAAAGGAAAGTCAAAACACTTCAACCTTGATGGCGAAGAAACAAGTGGAGTGCGAAATCATCTAATGCAGCCCAAGCTAACCTAAAACTGGAAGGAAATTTCAAAGATAATCAAGGGAAGTACTCAGTGTACTCCCATATTTTTTTTCCTTTCATATTAGAATGACACTTTTCATTTTAGTTGATTTCCAAGATCGAGGACACCTTAGTAAAAATTATACTGCAAGAGGGAAACAAAAGGCCACCCACGAACGGAAAGAGAAAACCTTTGCTTTAAGTACCTAGATCGAGGACACCTTTGTAAATTGTACTGCAAGAGGGAAACAAAAGGCCACCCACGAGCAGAAAGAGAAAGATAAGGAAAAAATCCACTTAGTCCAATCTTTAAATCTTGAAAAAAGAAAAGTTTGGAAAAAGATGGAGGTGTTGCATGAAGACTACACACATCAATGTTGTTTGTCTAATTCAATGTGGGTCCAAAATCAGTTTGGACCTCATGATGTAGTCAAACTTCATGCATGCATAAGAGGGAAAAAGGAGAGATTCATGATAGACGACTCGGCTACCCATAATTTTCTAAACTACTCATTGGTGAAGAGATTAAAGTTACCCAAGCATAAGTCACCACACTAGTATATAGTATCCTTGATGCAAGGCCAAGACAAGAAGGTCTCCGATACTATGATTTGTGATATGGAAATAAAGTTTCAAGGTTACAAGGATAAACTTGACTTCTATATCATGAATGTGGAGAGAACTCATGTGGTTTTGCATAGGGAGTGGCTTTGGGGCTTAGGAAAAACACTCCAAAGAAGTTATCAATTGAAAAATTTGGAATTCGATAAGAATGGAATCCGCTACCTAATTCAAGGGGAACATGATGTCCTGAGTAACTCCTTGATTTCAAGTATGGAATTTAAAAAAACTTGTAAATACCAAAAAATGGGAAGTTTCTATAATACTTCCAACCAATGTAAAAAATGTTTATAATATGAATCTAGTTCGTTATGACTCGTCTCCATTATCCAACTCTAAAAGGTTTAAATATAAATGTTTATTGAATAATTATCGGGATGTTTTTCTAGAAGAACTTCCCCATGGCTTATCCCGTTCTCATGGGCAAATCGATCACGCTATAGACTTGCTCCTATGAATTAAGCCTATAACTAAACCCCCCTACAGACTTCCATATTCCCAACAAGGTGAAGTAGAGAAACACGTAAAGGAATACCTGAATTGTGAAGAGATGGATAGGTATGTGTTGAAGATGAAGAGGTGTTGCAAAATCTTTGCTCTACACCAGCCAAATGAACTCCAGGAGTAGATGGTGGGCCCTTTTAGCTTGCCAATGGATGTATTAGACACCCTATGTACCTTGGAAGATCACTCTCAAAAAGATAGATCAAAACAGATAAGTTGGAGTTAGCTCAGAGGTGAAAACTTGCTATTCTTGGTTGATACACCTGTCCAGTGTTTTACATAATTCTCTGAGCACAGCCACAATTAGATAAATTCCTCTTGGGGAAGGCTAGGTAGCTTAAAGAGCTAACTTTAGAGAGTAACCTCATCAAAAATAACAAACCACACACTCAGAATGACTTTTAACAAGTGATGACATCATCCCGATTTTCACGGGCTGCTACAGAAATAGACCAGTGAGCAGAAAAAGTAACATAACTCAAGATGTAAGAATCAAATGATTATGAAAATTTGTATGCTTATACTAGACCGTAAGCTGAATCCAACAAGCTTTAAATCACTGAATTTGGATGAGTAACCACTGAGAAATGACTCTGACAAGATGACTCAAAAAGTCGGGTACCTGACAGAGAAGAGAAAATGGACAGACAGTGATGACTTCAACTGAACATAACTGGAGATTGCAACATCCAAATGCCATGAAAATTTGTGAGCATATAGTAGACTTATAGAGCTAACTTTAACAAGTCAAATCACTGAAAATGATGAACCAAGTGCAGAGAAACAATCTCTGCAAGCTGACTGAGAAAAACTGAAGTAATGGCAGTGAGTAGTACACATCACAAGAACATGGAAAGATGACCTCAAAAAATCATAAAAATGAAACTATATTGCTTGTACAATACAATGACTTACTGATACATATGTGTGCTTTGTAATCACACCTTGATATGGCATAAAGCTCAGCTCTTGGAGGTCTTCACATAGGTCTCTCTAGCCACGACTAAAACTGCCATCTATTTATAGTTGAGTTTGGGAGGCTAACTTCCCTCAATCACTCTCCAATCAATCAATGATTGATTTGATTCTCTACCTACCACAAATCACGAATTCGTGGCTCCTCTTTCCATTCTTGATCAAGTGGGCTCAACCACTTAAGATTCTCTTACTTTTACATTAAGTAAACTCTTCAAAAATTACAAGAGGTAGTTCACAAGTGAACTTTACATAGTCTTCTTTTTAAAGCTTCTTCTAAGACTTTGTGAGACTCAAGCCAATACTTAGGCTTGTCATAGACTTGCTCCAACAGCTCCCCCTCAAGCCAAGTATGCTTGAGGTCTTCAATCTTCCAAGATTACCTGCAAACCAATCATAGCCTTAAATTTGCAAAGCTTTGTACCATCCAATGCTTTGGTTAGAATATCTGCACATTGTTGATGTGTGGACACATATGATATTTGAATCTCCTTGCTTAGGATCTTCTCTCGTACATAATGATAATGAACTTCAATATGTTTAGTCCTTGCATGAAAAATAGGATTAGCAGCCAAGTGAATAGAACTCATATTGTCACCAAAAATAGTTGGAGTTCCAAACTCCAATCCAAGATCTTTGAATAATGTCTTCATCCACATAGCTTCCTGAGTAGCTATGGCAAGACCTCTGTATTCAGCTTCAGTAGAAGAGAGAGCAACTGTGGGTTGCTTCTTGGATGACCATGAAATAAGCTTTGAACCTGCAAAGGTAAGATAACCTGAAGTGCTCCTTCTATCTTCCTTGGAGCCAGCCCAATCTGCATCAGAAAATAGCTTCAAACCTAAATCAGATACATAAGGATAATAAAGTCCTTCATTTATGGTTCCTTTGAGATACTTGAGAATCCTTTTGGCAGCATCCATATGTGGTTTCCTTGGTGTGTGCATAAATTGACTTAGCACACTCACACTGTAACATATATCTACTCTTGTCAATGTGGCATAGTTGAGACTACCCACTAGACTTTGATATGATGTGATGTCCTCTATGAGTTCACCTTCATGTGAGCTCAATTTGTGATTGACCTCCATTGGAGTACCTGCAATCTTACAATCTTGCATCTTGAATTTTGCCAACATGTCCTTAATGTACTTTCTTTGAGTGAGAAACAAACCATGATCTTTGTAGACAACTTCCAAACCTAGGAAGTAGGTAAGTGAACCCAAATCACTTATCTTGAACTCTTCTCTCATCTGATCTTTGATCTTCTTCATACCATCTGCATCATTTCCTGTCAATATAATATCATCTACATATACACATAGGTAGATGACCTCGGAATTACTCTTTTTAATAAAGAGTGAAGGATCTGCTTTGCTTGGTTGAAAGCCTTTGTCCTGCAAGAATGAAACAAGCCTGAAATTCCAAGCTCTTGGAGCTTGCTTGAGACCATACAATGCTTTGTTAAGTTTACACACATAATTAGGATAAACTTGATTCTCAAAACCAGGTGGTTGTGCCATATATACCTCTTCTGTTATCCAACCATTCAAGAATGCATTCTTCACATCTAGTTGAAGTATCTTCCAATTCTTGGAAGAGGCAATACTAAGCAAAACCCTAATAGTAGGCATCTTTGCCACAGGAGAGAATGTCTCCTCATAATCAATTCCGTGAGTTTGTGCAAAGCCTTTTGCTACAAGCCTTGCCTTATACCTGTTAATGGAACCATCAGAATTCTTCTTGAGTTTATAGACCCATCTTGAGCCTATTACCTTCATGGATGAAGTCTTGGGCACCAAATCCCAAGTGTTGTTTTCCTCAAGTGCTTCAATCTCTTCCTTCATTGCATGCTTCCATTCTGTTTTTGCTTTGGCCTCTTCAAATGATGATGGCTCCTCTTGGTTTATGTCCTGTGCTATGTAGATAGAATGTTTAGTTACTAATGAGGTGTCAAACCCATACCTTTCTGGTTTTTTCTTTTCCCTCATAGATCTTCTTAGGCCATGATGTGATGATTCTGCCTCATGTCCGAGTTCCTGCAATTTTGCTTTACCTTTAGACTTCCATGCTTTGATCTTTTCCATGTGAGATTCTTCATCATCCTCTGAGGTGTCTTGTTCTTCAATCTTTGATTGTTCTCTACCAAGCTTTGGAAAATCTTCTTCAAGATCATATGGTAAATTGATCTTCCTGCATGAATCTTCATACCATGAATTGTTCTCATCAAAAACTACATCTCTGCTTACCAAGAATCCTTTGTTGGTAGGGTTGTATAACCTGTAGCCCTTTTGATTGTTGTCATATCCAATAAATACACACCTTTCTGCCTTTGGATCCATCTTGCCTCTAACCTGTGAAGGAAC
The DNA here is from genome assembly GCA_020310875.1 of Ceratopteris richardii. Taxonomy (NCBI): domain Eukaryota; kingdom Viridiplantae; phylum Streptophyta; class Polypodiopsida; order Polypodiales; family Pteridaceae; genus Ceratopteris; species Ceratopteris richardii. The sequence continues at coordinate 383,727 of MU260082.1, read as the reverse complement.
ATGAGCAAAAGCAATACATCCAAAAATTTTACAATGATCTAAGCTTGGTCTTCTTCCATTCCAAGCCTCATATGGAGTCATCCCATCAAGGGATTTTGAAGGCAACCTGTTAATCAAGTAAGTGGCTGTAGATACAGCCTCGGCCCATAAGTAATTAGGTAAATGCTTTTCATTTAACATAGACCTTGCAGCTTCAACAATTGTCCTATTCCTCCTTTCTGCCACTCCATTTTGCTCAGGAGTGTACCTTGTAGTTACCTCTCTTTTGATTCCTCTTTCTTGAAGAAAAGAATCGAAATCATGGGAGAAGTATTCTCCCCCTCCATCTGACCTTAGCCTTTTTAGTGATTTACCTATTTGATTCTCCACAAGAGCCAAATATCTTTTGAAACATGAAAAAACTTCATCTTTGTGTTTCATAAAGAATAGGATAGTCCATCTGCTGCAATCATCAATAAAGGAAACATAATACCTTGATCCAGATATTGAAGCTTCCTTGCTAGGTCCCCATACATCTGTATGAACCAACTCCAAGAGATCTCCATGCATATAACCTTTCTTCATGAATGGTAACCTGTGAGACTTTCCAAATTGACATGCACTGCACTTATAAATCATATGTTGTTTTGACAAATTAGGAAGTCCAAGTACACTTTGGTCCCTGCAGATTTGCTTTAATGACCTTTCACCAATATGTGCTAACCTTTTGTGCCATACTTCCAATTCTGTGAGTGTCTGACTACCATAATTAAAGAGAGCAATGTTTCTAGTGTCCTGTAATTCAAATGTGAACAATCTACCTGTCTTTTCACCTTTTGCAATTCTTCTGAATCCCTGACTTGGATCTTCAACAAATGCTCCTGCTTTTGTGAATCTGACTTGCAACCCTTTCTCTACTATCTGCCCAACACTTATCAAATTCTTTGTAATGGTAGGGACATAGAGTACCTTACTGAGTAGGTTGATGTTTCCATCAGGTGCTTTGACATTGCCTATTTTCTCCACAGGATGTTTTGTATCATCTCCTGTTTGTACCTCATGCTTATTCCTTGGATCTTCTAAATTTGATAGGAGTGCCACATTTCCTGCCACATGATTTGAACAACCTGAATCTATGTAGAAAACATGCTCATCAGATTTACCTTGTGGCATAGCCATGTTCATAATCAATAATGAATCCTCTTTGTTTGAGTCTTCTGTGTAGTTATTGTAGTCTCTCCTTCCTTTGTAGCCTCCTTGATAGTTTGAATGATTGTAGTTGTTGTAGTTGCCATGGTAGTTGTTGAACCTTCCTCTTGAGTAGCCATAACTTCCTCTATTGTATCCTCTGCCTCTTTGATTCCTGGAATTCCTAAAGCAATTTTCAGTTGTATGATTAGTTAATCCACAAATAGAACATGAGTTGGAGTCTTGGGATCTCCCCCTGCCTTGTCTACCTCCTCTTCCTCTACCTCTGCCATGTCTTCCTCTACCTGCATAGTTAGCTTTATATGTACCTGCTTCATCATCCACTTTCTTTGCCTTTCCTTTGTTATCTTTAGACTTGCTTTTATCCGTGTATAAAGCTGAAGATTGATTACCTTTAGAGCTTTCTCCATTTTTGATAAGCTTTGCCTCTTGAGTAAGTAGTTGTCCAATGAGTGTGTTGAAATCAGGTACATGCATGTCCATGTACAAATCCATAGCTGTGGTGAATGCTTCCCACTTATCATCTGCCTTCAAGCCATTGATGACCTGCCTTACAATTTGCTCTTCATCTATTACCTCTCCAATGCTTCCCAACTGATCCGCTATGTCCTTGAGCTTTGTGACAAAATCAGTCACATTTTGTTTGGGAGCCTTCTTGAGAGTTGTGAACTCCAGCCATAGTTGATGCTTCCTAGCTTTGGTACTTGAAGAAAAGAAAGCTTCAAGTGCATCCCACACTCCCTGAGATGTCTTACAACTTCTAATGTGAGGCAACAAAAAATCTGAGATAGAGTTGAGGAGATAAGACCTTGCAAGTGCATCCTTGGAGCACCATGTGCTCAATCTTTCTTGCTCTTCTTGTGTTGGTTGACTTTTGTTCCTGAAACTTGGCATAACTTCATCTCCAGCCACATAACCATATAAACTTCTACCTTGGAGATAAGCTTCCATCCTCAATGACCAAGCTGAGTAGTTACCTCTATCCAATTTGTCAATTGATGAAGGAAATCCATATGCCATGTTGTCCAACCTTGCTCTGATACCACTGTGAAGAGATGGATAGGTATGTGTTGAAGATGAAGAGGTGTTGCAAAATCTTTGCTCTACACCAGCCAAATGAACTCCAGGAGTAGATGGTGGGCCCTTTTAGCTTGCCAATGGATGTATTAGACACCCTATGTACCTTGGAAGATCACTCTCAAAAAGATAGATCAAAACAGATAAGTTGGAGTTAGCTCAGAGGTGAAAACTTGCTATTCTTGGTTGATACACCTGTCCAGTGTTTTACATAATTCTCTGAGCACAGCAGCAATTAGATTAATTCCTCTTGGGGAAGGCTAGGTAGCTTAAAGAGCTAACTTTAGAGAGTAACCTCATCAAAAATAACAAACCACACACTCAGAATGACTTTTAACAAGTGATGACATCATCCCGATTTTCACGGGCTGCTACAGAAATAGACCAGTGAGCAGAAAAAGTAACATAACTCAAGATGTAAGAATCCAATGATCATGAAAATTTGTATGCTTATACTAGACCGTAAGCTGAATCCAACAAGCTTTAAATCACTGAATTTGGATGCGTAACCACTGAGAAATGACTCTGACAAGATGACTGAAAAAGTCGGGTACCTGACAGAGAAGAGAAAATGGACAGACAGTGATGACTTCAACTGAACATAACTGGAGATTGCAACATCCAAATGCCATGAAAATTTGTGAGCATATAGTAGACTTATAGAGCTAACTTTAACAAGTCAAATCACTGAAAATGATGAACCAAGTGCAGAGAAACAATCTCTGCAAGCTGACTGAGAAAAACTGAAGTAATGGCAGTGAGTAGTACACATCACAAGAACATGGAAAGATGACCTCAAACAATCATAAAAATGAAACTATATTGCTTGTACAATACAATGACTTACTGATACATATGTGTGCTTTGTAATCACACCTTGATATGGCATAAAGCTCAGCTCTTGGAGGTCTTCACATAGGTCTCTCTAGCCACGACTAAAACTGCCATCTATTTATAGTTGAGTTTGGGAGGCTAACTTCCCTCAATCACTCTCCAATCAATCAATGATTGATTTGATTCTCTACCTACCACAAATCACGAATTCGTGGCTCCTCTTTCCATTCTTGATCAAGTGGGCTCAACCACTTAAGATTCTCTTACTTTTACATTAAGTAAACTCTTCAAAAATTACAAGAGGTAGTTCACAAGTGAACTTTACATAGTCTTCTTTTTAAAGCTTCTTCTAAGACTTTGTGAGACTCAAGCCAATACTTAGGCTTGTCATAGACTTGCTCCAACATGAATAAAGGATTCATTTTTTCTAGTGGTTCTTTCTCGAAAACACCCATTCTCTTAGTTAAGAAAAAAGATGGATCAAGGAGATTATGAATTGACTATCAAGCTTTGAATAAAGTAACAATCAAGAATAAATATCCAATTCCATGAACTGATGATTTATTTGATCAATTAAAAGGGGCTAAGATATTTTCAAAGCTTGATCTCCATCAAGGATACCATCAAGTTAGACTTAGATCTGAGGAGGTTTCAAAAATAGCTTTTAGAACTAAATACAGGCATTTTGAATTTTTAGTCATGCCCTTTACAATAACAAATGCTCTTGCCACATTCATGACACCAATGAACACCATACTAATGTTAGTATATGATCAATGTCTACCCCTCATGATTGTATGCACATTTGGTAAGGCCCCCATTATGAGGAGAAGCCAAGCGTGCATTACCCAATTCATGGGAATCCCAACTTGCATATTGGACCATGAAAGGTATTGTAAGGAAAGGGAGTTACCAGGGTCCCTAATTGTGGGGTCCAGGGCAGTGGGGAGCAGCCCCCGTTGGGGGTTCCAAGGGGGCCAGCGGGCCCCCTAGCACGATGGTAAAGGGAATATTCCATGGAGTATTCCCTATCAGAGTCAGAAATCATTTATATTTTTTTAGGTCGGTTCAACTGGCCTAAGCAGTGTATGGCAATTACGTGGGCGGTGGCCACCCATGCTCTACCACCCATGTATAGCCATCCATGGAAGGCCACCCATGATCCTATATATACATGACTTTTGCACTACCTGAGACATCGAATTGAGCAAGCATACCTCTACCTTGTATCCCCCTATCTAGAGTTGTCTAGATCACCATTTAAGCTCTACCTTGAGAGCACACGGTTGGAGAATGCCATCATCTTTGTACTTGCTGTTAGTAGAAAATTGTTGAGATTCTCCTATATCTGTTATCTTCTCTGCTATTGCTCATGTGTTATATTGTGTAACCATTGTTTTACAACTAAGCTCTCATTTGGGAAAGTTTTTAGTTGACTTTCTTGAAAACCTAAATATATCTAGATGTTGATATATTTAGGTCGTGATGTGTGTCAGCACACTAGGATTGTCGGGGCACCTTTTTCCCTCTTTAGGAGGTTTTTTCCCCCCTGCTTGTATATATGCATATTGCTCTAATGGGTTACTTATCTTTGTACATTCTAGTGGTAATACATTCAGTATTGTGTGTTGTGCTCCAAGCTTCTTCTTCTTCCTTGTGCTATTTGCATGCTTTCATAGACCTCACACTCCAACAATTGGTATCAGAGCAGGTCGCCGCTTCATCTAGGGTGTCGTCGACATCCATCCGGTCATAGTCTCAAAATCCCATGAAATTTGGTGAGCATATTCAGGGTGATTAGCAGATCAAAACTGCTTCACTTTATGGTGCTGAGATCACGATCTGAGCTTGTTTTGACCTTTGAATTCACTATCATAGTGCTTGTGCAGGTAATTTCATCTTTTTGCACCAAAGATATATACAGATTTTGGTTCGCCAATGTAAGTGCCTCAAAGTCTGGTACAGGTTTAGCAGAACTTGTTCGGGTATTTTTGTTCAAATTTTTCAGATACAATCAATTTTTTTGCATAAGGGTATTTAAGTTAGTGGCCATGGCTGAAAGCAGTGATGTATTCCGTATGTTGGCTATTGAGGAGAAGTTGGATGGTACCGTACCAATTACCCATTATGGGCTTATATGGTGCATCATGTATTGGTTGCAAAAGGACTATGGAATATTGTGTAGGGTGTTGAAAAACATCCTATTATACCTATAAACACAGTTGTTGAAGGTGATGCAGATGGCATTGAAGATGATGATATTCTTCATGTTCTTATTCATGCTGTAGTTCTTGCTGCACCTACTATAGAGCAAATTTTTTGGGATGATAGAGATGCTCAAGCACATGCATTGATAGCCTTGTCTGTCAAATGTGCCATTATTCCTCACATTTTCTCTTGTAGAACATCTAAGAATGCTTGGGATACACTTACCACTTTATACCAGGCAAGGAATGAGGCTCGTGTTGCTTACCTCCAAAAACAGTTGGAGAGTGAGCACATGAATGAAGGTGATTCCATGGATAGTTTTCTAAAAAAGATCAACGATTTGAAAGAAAAATTGATTTCTACTGATGGAGTCTTACCTAAGAGTTCACTTGTGCAGACTGAGTCTAAATGGTCTTCCTGATTCATATCTGAGTTTTGCTTCTACTCTTCGTTTGATGATAGAAGGCAATCAAAACACCTTAACATTTGAGGAGTTAGTCTCTGTTTTGTTGTAGAAAGATCAATCTAGGTAGAACAAGTCCATTATGCATGTTGCAAATCAAGCCTTCTTGGGTACTCAGAAGGGCAAAGGTAAATAGAGTTCTTCTACTAGTAAGTAGAAATCTGCTAATTCTGCACAATCAAAGAAGGAAGACAAGGACGATAAGAAAACAGAAAAGCAAAAATCGTTTTGTAAATACTTTAAATGAAATGATGGTGTCATCAAGAGTTGTCCAAAAGTGGCTGCTAAAGAGGCAAGGAAGAAAGAGACTGTAATGGTTGTTGCAGAGGCCTTTATAGCCAAAACAAAGTCTGCTAACCTTGTGCAGAATGAAGGATGGGTGTTTACTATTATTTGCAGTTTTCAACCATCTTCACATGAATAGTGTATGTCTGTAGTAGACTCAGATGTTTGGTACTTTCATAGTGGGGTAACCAAACATACTACCTCGCAATGCAGTTTCTTCACTTCACTTGAGCATGTTCCTACAGGGAATACTATCACATGCACTAGCAACTCCTCATATCCTATTATGGGAGTTGGTAAGATCATTTTGATTACTACTGATGGTAGTCCTTTTACATTGTCAGATGCTTTATTTGTGCCAGGGATCAAGAAAAATATGTTATCAATTTGAGCATTAGCCAAGATTGGCTTGGTCGTGAAATTTGTTAATGACAGATGTACAGTTCATGATCTATCAAATGGCTACATCATTATTGCTTCTGGCATCTTATGTCATGGGCTGTATAAGCTCATAGACTATGAAAAACCTATGAATGATTTAGCATGTGCAGTACATGATTCTCAGGCTATGTCAAAAAGCTTTGGCATCCACGCTCCGGTCATCTGAATTTTTCTAGTTTGCTATGCCTGCAGAAATCTGAAATGGTGTCCTCTTTGCCCAAACTTGAGGCTCTCAATAAACATGTATGTGAAGGCTATATTTTGGGCAAAATGCAACATACCTCGTTCCCAAAAGATGGTTGAGTTCGAGCTACTAAAAAATTGTAGCTCGTTCATAGTGATGTCTATGGTCATATGCAGACACCCTCTTTTGGAAACTATCTTTACTTGTGACTTTCATTGATGATTTTCCACGCATGCATGGGTATATCCATTGAAAGAAAATTCCGAAGTGTTTATGTGCTTCAAACAATTTCTGGTTTTGGTTGAAAATCTATGAGCATGTAAAATGAGCACCCTCCAATCTAATCAAGGGGGAAATATATGTCATCTGACTTTAATGCATTTCTGGCTCAATGTGGATAAAACATCATTGTATAGTGCCATATACACCTCAACAAAATGGAGTTGTTGAACGCAAGAAGAGGTCACTCATGGAAATGGAGAGGTGTATGGTCAAGAGTCAGGCTTTACCACATAGTTTCTGGGTTGAGGCTATTATGTGTGCATCATATGTACTTAACATGTGTTCCACTAAAGCATTGCAGTCTATCACTCCATATGAGGCTTGGCATGGTCGCAAGCCATCTGTTGCTCACCTATGCATTTTTGGTTGTCTGGCATATGTATTAGTGCCTGAACAACACAAGAAATTGGATGATAAAGTAGTGAAATGTATTTTTGTTGGGTATAGTTCTAAAAGTAAAGGGTATTGTCTGCATCATCCGCATACTAAATGCATTCTCGTTAGCCGTGATGTTGTTTTCATGGAAGATGCTATTCTGCCATTACTTTAATGTACTAAGGAGACATCTGTTAGCTCCAAATACATGTAAGATACTTTGCTACCTCTTTTTACAGATGGACAATCTAGTGTTGGTCATAATGAGGCAACTTCTCATCCTTTACAAGTTTCATGTGATGATTCAGATCATTCCATTTCTGATGCAGATTCGCATGATGCACTTGTTGATGAGAGCTGCTATAGAGGACGCAAAAACTATGACAAAAAGTTGCTGGTGTAGACTTTGTGTGGTAGAAAAAATAGTCTCTGTGATGAGAATGAGCTTGTTTTGTTTGATGAAGCACAAAATTCAGAAAATTGGATGACTGCTATGCAATCTGAATATGATGTTATAATGAAGAATGGTACCTCGTCTTTGTGTGACTTGCCTCGTGGCAAGAAGCATTGGCAATAATTGGGTATACAAGCTGAAACATAAGCCTGCTAGAATAGCTCATAGGTAAAAGGCTAGGCTTGTTGCAAAGGGTTATGCTTAGGAAAGAGGAATTGATTTTGATGAGACCTTTGATCCTACTTGCCGAATGACTACTTTTCATAGCAATTCTGCACTTGCAGCTCATCATGGTTGGAATGTACATCAATTGGACATTAAAACTACATTTCTAAATGGTGATTAGCATGAAGAAGTGTATGTTTTTCAGCCCCATGGCTTTGTGCAGAAAGGGTGTGAAAACTAGATGTGCAGGTTAAAGAAGGCATTATATGGTTTAAAGCAAGCACCACATGTTTGGTATGAAAAGGTATATGCCTATCTGATTGCACATAGTTTTGAGAGCAGTCCAACTGAAAGCACCTTATATGTTAAGCATGCTAATGATGTGCTTCTGATCATTGTTGTATGTTGATGACATGTTGCTCACTAGTCCTCATGAGAAGCATATTGCTGATTTTAAGGCTTATTTGCATGCCTCATTTGAGATGTCAGATTTGGGACATTTGCATCATTATTTGGGCATTTAGTTTACGCAAGTTGATGGTGGAATAGCTTTGTATCAAATGAAATATATTGACACATTATTGTAGCATTTTGGCCTTGAAGACTGCAAATCTATTGCCACTCCTATTGAGATAGGTTTACATTTGAGTCTTCATGATGTTGGAGATGTATTTGATGTTGTTCTCTATCAACAGGGTGTTGGATGCTTGATTTACTTATGCATTACTCGGCTATATATTCAGTTTTCTATCTCATAGATGAGCATGTTTA
>MU260082.1:237500-365000 GCA_020310875.1 Ceratopteris richardii | reverse complement strand
GGCAATCCAAATGCCTTGTCATTTGAGGAGTTAGTCTCTGTCCTGTTGCAAGAAGACCAGTCTAGGCAGAACAGGTCTATTAAAATCTGCAAATGCTCCACATTTGAAGAAGGAAGACAAAGATGAGAAGAAATCAGAAAAGCAAAAATTGTTTTGGAACTACTGTAAAGAAAATGATCATGTTATCAAGAGTTGTCCAAAACTGGCTGCCAAAGAGGCAAAGAAGAAAGAGGCCATAATGGTTGTTGTAGAGGCCTCTACACTGAAAACAGAGTCTGCTAATCTTGTGCAGGAAGAAGAATGGGTCTTTACTATTGTTTGCAGTTTTGACCCATCTTCTCATGAGCAATGCATGTCTACAATAGACTCAGATGTTTGGTACTTTGATAGTGGGGCGACCAAACATATTACCTTGCATCACAGTTTCTTCTCTTTGCTCGAGCCTCCCCTATAGGGAATACTGTTACATGCACCAACAAATCCTCCCATCCTGTTACGGGAATTGGTAAGATCATTTTGACTACTACTGATGGTAGTTATTTAACTTTGTTAGATGCTTTGTTTGTGCTAGGGATCAAGAAAAATTTGTTATCAGTTTCTGCATTAGACAAGATTGGCTTGGTTGTGAAACTTGTTGATGACAGATGTATAGTTCATGATCTATCAAATGGCGATGTCATTATTGCTTCTTGCATTTTATGTTGTGGTCTGTATAAGCTCATAGACTATGAAAGATCTATAAATGATTTGGCATGTGTACATGATTCTCAGGCTATGTCAGATGCAAAGCTTTGGCATGCATGCTTTGGTCATCTGAATTTTACTAGTTTGCTATGCCTCCAAAAATTTGAAATGGTGTCCTCTTTGCCCAAACTTGAGGCACCTGGAAAACATGTTTGTGAAGGCTCTATTTTGGGCAAAATGCAGCGTTCTTCCTTTCCAAAAGATGGTTCAGTTCAGGCTACTCATTGGAGCTTGTACATAATGATGTCTATGGTCCTATGGAGACATCTTCTTTTGGGAACTATCTTTACTTCGTGACTTTCGTCTGAAGTGTTTGTGTGCATCAAACAGTTTCTCGTTTAGGCTGAAAATTTGTTAGCATGTAAAATAGGCACCCTCTGTTCTGATCGAGGGAGGGAATATATGTCTTCTGACTTTAATGCATTTTTGGCTGAACGTGGGATAAAACATTAGCATACAATGCCATATACACCTCAACAAAATGGAGTTTTTGAACGAAAGAACAAGTCACTCCTGGAGATGGTGAGGTGTATGGTCAAGAGTCAAGCTTTACCACATAGCTTCTGGCTTGAGGCTGTCATGTGTGCAACATATGTACTTAACACATATCCCACTAAAGTGCTACAGTCTATGACTCCATATGAGGCGTGGCATGGTCGCAAGCCATCTGTTGCTCATCTGCATGTTTCTGTTTGTATGGCATATGCATTAGTGGCTGAATAACATCACAGAAAATTGGATGATAAAGTAGTAAAATGTATTTTTGTTGGGTACAATTTTGAACGTAAAGGCTATCATCTGTATCATCCACAAACTAAATACATTCTGGTTAGCCGTGATGTTGTTTTTGTGGAAGATGCTATTCAACCATTGCTTTCATGTACTAAGGAGACATCTGTTAGCCCCAAAGACATGTATGATACTTTGCTGCCTCTTTTTATAGGTGGAAAATCTAATGCTAGTCCTAATGAGGCAACTTCTCAACCTTTGCAGGTTTCATGTGGTGATGCAGATCATCCCATTTCTAATGCAGATTTATATGATCCACTTGTTGATGAGAGAGTTGATATTAAGCAAGCAAAAACTATGCCAAAATGGCTCGTGCAGACTTTGCGTGACAGCAAATTAGATGCACCTTTGTTGTATCATACTTGATCAAGGTCTCATAGTGCCTCTTTTGGATCAGATTGCTATGCTATGGCTGCGTCTAGTCTGTGTGATGAGAATGAGCCTATTTCATTTGAAGAAGCAAAAAGTTCAGAAAACTCGATGGGTGCTATGCAATCTGAATATGATGCTATAATGAAGAATGGTACCTGGTCTTTATGTGACTTGCCTCCTGACAAGAAGGCCATTGGCACAAAGTGGGTATACAAGTTGAAGCGTAAACCTGATGGAACATTTGACAGGTATAAGGCTAGGCTTGTTGCAAAGGGTTATGCGCAAGAAAGAGGCATTGATTTTGATGAAACCTTTGCTCCTACTTGCCGAATGACTACTGTTTGTAGCATCTGTGCAGTTGCAGCTCATCATGGTATGTACATCAGTTGGACATTAAAATAACATTTTTGAATGGTGACTTGCATGAAGAAGTGTATGTTTTTCAGCCCCAGGGCTTTGTGCAGAAAGGGCATGAAAACCAAGTGTGCAGGTTAAAGAAGGCATTATATGGTTTAAAGCAAGCACCACGTGCTTGGTTTGAAAAGATACATGCCTATCTGATTGCACATGGTTTTGAGAATAGTCCAACTGAAAGCACCTTATATGTTAAGCGTGCTAATGATGTGCTTCAGATCATTGTGGTATATGTTAATGACATGCTGCTCACTGGTCCTCATGACACACATATTGCTTATTTTAAGGCTGATTTGAATGCCTCATATGAGATGTCTGATTTGGGTCATTTGAATCACTATTTGGGCATCCAGTTTATGCAAGTTGATGGGGAAATGGCTTTGTGTGAAATGACATATATTCACACATTATTGTAGCATTTTGGCCTTGAAGACTGTAAGCCTATTGCCACTCCTATGGAGACAGGTTTACGATTGAGTCTTCATGATGCTAGAGATGCTTTTGATGCTATTCTCTATCAGTATGTTGTTGGACGCTTGGTTTAGTTATGTATTACTAGGCTAGATATTCAGTTTGTTGTCTCATAGATGAGCACGGTTATGCATTGCCCAGGTGTCAAGCATTGGCAAGCAATTAAGCGCATCTTTCGCTACTTGAGTGGTGCCCGGCTACTTGGATTGTTTTATCCCAAGGGGGGTTCACTACAACTAGATTTGCATGTTTTTTTGGACAGTGATTGGGCTGGTTTTTATGACACTCGTGTGTCCACCAGTGGTTTTTGCTTCATGCTTGGTAGCTCATGTATATCTTGGTTGAGCAAGAAGCGACCTACTATCGCCACTTCTATTTGAGAGGCTGAGTATAGGGCAGCTTTCACAACGACTGTTGAATGTGTGTGGCTTAGATGCCTTATGGCTGATTTGGGTGTTGGTTAGTCTTCTACCACCACTAATAGTCAGAGCACATTGGCAATTGCGAGGAACCCTCTATTCCATGCTTGCACTAAGCACATTGAGGTGCCTTATCATTATGTCAGGGAGAGGTTCTCTACTGGGGAGATCGGCTTGGCATATGTGCCCACACATGAGAACATTGTAGACCTTTTCACGAAGGATCTGCCTAGGGAGAAATTTGAAGCTTTCCGCAAAGCTTTGGGCTTACTTCCTTTTGTGGATTGATTCCACATAGCTTGGAACTTCCTTATACCAGAGTGCCAGCTCCTTGTTCACCGAATTACTCCTAGGGGGGATTTGTTGATATATTTAGGTAGTGATGTGTGTGAACACTGTAGGACCACTGAGGCACTTTTTTCCCTCTTTAGGAGGTTCCCCCCTCCCCCCCTTGTACATATGTGTATTGCACTAATGGGCTTCTTATCTTTTTACATTCTAGTGGTAATACAATTCAGTATTGTGTGTTGTGCTCCAAGCTTATTCTTCTTCTTCCTTGTGTTGTTTGCGTGCTTCCACACACGTCTAGCTCTAACAAAAAAATTGCCGAAATGTTTAGCAGAAAGTGTATTTGATGTGAACTTTAACTTTTTCATTGGTTCACAAACTTAATGCTGCTAGATGGTTCACCCTTTTCTCTCTAAAATAGGAATAGGAGTCCAAGTTTGGGGCATCTTTACTAGTAGACAATTTTCTTTCTTAAATACAATACCATGAATTTGTGAAAAATGGTTTGGCTATTAAGCTTGCTTTCTATGAATCTACAAACATCCACCTTGATTACGTAGAATCACTTGATGATGGTCACCTCCATATCCAGTTTTGTTTGTATAGAAAGTTGTATTTGCTAAACTTAGAACTCCCTGACCTCATATTTCATTTCTTACCTCCACTATCGAGACCTACTTGCATCTTCAAAACAAATTGTGTATTCCTTCTCTATCACTCTCATGTATGGGAAGTGTTTTTCCATAAATACGTTCTATGTAAGTATTCGGACTAGATACCCAATTATTGAGTAGATTTGTACCTCTTCATCACTTCATGTTTTTGTCATCTATGTAACTATTGATAGCTCCCCCTTCTCCTAACATTATTCATCATTTATCCATTTTCATATGCCTTTCATCATTTATCCTTTCATTTCCTTTTTCCTTGCGTATGGTGTGTATAGGTGCAAGGATAGCCTCTATCCATCCCTTCTATTTGCCGGCCTATCTTGAATCCTCCTTGAAGAATGATTGTTTTTGAAACATTAAGATGTATGTTTATTTGAGTAACTTTTAGAGCATCTTTTCTATTTTTATCTTGCATATTATCCTACATTGATTCATATTTTGTTATTTATGAAAGTTTGCACCTATTTTCTTCAATAGGTGCAAAGATATCCCCTAGCCATCCCTTCTACTTGGAGGCCCATCTTGAATCCTCCTTGAAGATTGATTGTTTTGAAACATCGAGATGTATGTTTATTTGAGTAACGTTTAGAGCATCTTTTCTATTTTTCTCTTGCATATTATCCTACATTAATTCATATTTTTTGGACTACTATGAAATTTTGCAAAAATGATATTTATCGATACGTTAAGCCTTTTGTTCTTGAGATTATATGGCGTGTATTCTTTTTGTCTCATTTCACACCCTCAGAAGACTCAAATTTCTTCTTTAGCATCCAACTTGTACCTTAAATCACAAGGCAAATGCATATATATATATATATATATATATATATATATATATATATATATATATATATATATATATATATATATATATATATATATATATATATATATATATATATATATATATATATATATACATACACACACACAATAATGGTTGAATATGAAAGGTGTGATTTCTTTGCAGGAAATTGATTAGTGTATACTTAAAGTTGGGGCTCTATGCATGATGTATATGGCACATTAACATTATAGCCGGAAACTAGTTTGGGAAATGCATTTCATTCAACATGTGGCTAGAAAAATTGTACAATATAAATGTCCTTTCGCTCCAATACTACGTTTTTTTAATTTGAGGCGTAAATGTTAAAGTGGAGTATTTTCTCATGCCATATACCACTAAAACTCGAAAAACGCATTTTATAAACATAAAAGTAGTTTTTTAAATTCATCTCACTTTCTACCCCATTTTTTGAGGGTTGTACCTGCAATAAACTACCTTTTGATGCCATTATCTCTCCAAGAAATAAAGAGTTCATGTATAGATACTCTTTCCCTTCATTTTATCTTAAGGTTTTGATGCAATTTCCTACCAGCTCTTTTTAAACATGATCATTGAATTTCTTGAACCAAAAAACACATCTTGACTTTTCTTTATAAATAAGGGTCCATAACATATTTGTAAAATCATCAATTAACCTATAATGATACCAAAATCAAAGATTTTTATTTTTATTTTACCCCCTCCCACCTATATGAGTTAGCCTCAATGCATGGAATCTTACGTAGAATCTCATTTTTGAAAGAAACGTGGTCTACTTTTTAATTGAAAAGCTTTAAAAAGAAAATTTAAGAATTAGAACTTGGTAAGCAACTTATTATTTTCTTCCTCTACATCTTATTTCATTTTTTTTTAAAGTTGATGTGGCACATACTCTTGTGTCAGAAATCCAATTGTTTATATGCATCTTGTTACAACATTCATTTTGACTCTTATTCTTACAAGAGCATACGATAAATGTTTAAAACTTTGATCATGAATATTGTAAGTGTTTGGTTTACCAATAAATCTTAATCTTGCAAAAAAAAAATTTGATGTGTATTTAAAATTGGATAGAATTATTATAGGTGTTCAAATCAATATGAATTTTACTCTTATGATAACATAAATTATACAGGTTTTTAAATATATAAATACTGTTGTAAATGTTTGATACTTTATGTTTCTTACTCTATGAATAGTATATAAGGTACATGCTCAAAATCATATAGAACTTTTTATGGTTTTTATATTCATTATGAATCATAATTCCATAATACTATAAGTGATACACATTCAAAATTTCATAAGTACTAATATGAGTATTTGGTCCTTTAAGTCTCTTACTCTCATGATAGATAGATTTTTTATCATTTTTTCCATGTGTAGATTGTCAAAGATACAAATATTATTGATATTCTCTTTTAGAATCGTTGGGGAAACCACAAAAGAAGAGAGAAAATGCATTAAAGTTTTTTATTTTGCTATAATTTGTATAAAATGAGTGAAAACATAGTCAAGACATGAAGTGAACAAAGAGTGGAGATGAATGGAGAGGTAGAAAGATAAATCGTAGATATCTTAGGTACTAATATGCCAAATTAATATGGGTGAATTAAGAATTCATATCGTAGATATCTCAAGTACTAATATGCCAAATTAATATGGGTGAATTAAGAACTTGAGCACTACAAATTTTCTATTCTTAGAAATTCAATGTTTAAAAAATAGCTCAACCTAACAAGTTTCACAATCATATAATCAAGATATTAGAGAGTCAATTCAAAAATTAAGTATTCATTGCAAAGTTGATAAAGATTTTATGTGATAGTACAATGTTGGTAGATGAGATGGCGAAGCATGCTGCCATCATTCTATCAATTAAATATTTTAGGCTCAAGAAATGATGGGCAAGAGATGGTTGAAACACACCCTAAGAGGGAGGATTAGGAAGTAATCGTCAACCATGGATTTTGTGGCAAGTGGTTAGCCCACTCCTAGATAGTAGGTCATGAGTTTAATTCCCATAACTCGTATCAGAACCTAGGAAGTAGGCTTGGGCTATGTGGATGGAAGGCATGTGCAGTGCTTTCAAACATTAGCCCAACAAAGATTCAAGTGTATCTCACAATCCATAGGTCATAATTAGATGTGTAAGGTAGCATTAGAAATCTCTTAGAATAGACCTTACAATGGAAGCACTAGATTGTGGATACAAGATAGCAAGCATAGGTGACAATCATGCTCATGATATTGATGTTGAGAATAAGTGACAGCAAGCTTGCAAACAAGGCAAGTCCATAGGCAAGTGGCCAAGAAGCTGGAAGGCAAGATTCAAGATAACAAGGTTGAAATAAAGGGTTGAAGAGACCAAGGTTGAGATCAAGAAGGGTCAAGAGACTGTGCAAGGGTGAGGACATCAATTCAAGGGGAGATCAAGGATTCATCATTTTAGGAAAATGTTCTCTAGAAGGGGAAGAGAGTGTTAGCCTCAAGAAATGATGGTCAAGAGATAGTTGAACCACACCCTAAGAGGGAGAATTAGGAAGTAATCCTCAAACATGGATTTTGGGGTGTGGTTGGCCCATTATTCTCCCAGCCGCTAGGTCATGAGTTCAATTCCCACAAAATATAGTGGAATCAATTAAAAAATTATCATAGCAAGACATGCTTAAAAATGTCCAATTTTGGTTTATACGTGTTAAAGCATAGGAGTCTCACTATGTGAGTAGAAATGTTGTCAAATGCAAAAAACAATATGAATATGAGCAAATGATTAAAGGATACATAAGGCATTCTAGATATTTTGAAGAAAAATATTCCTTATGCTAGGATACACTCCTTTTAGGTTAGGATACATTCATGAAAAGACACCATGATTGTCTCTTAGTAATTTCAATGTCTCTTTTTTCACCATTAGTCATATCATTCCCTATTTAAGAACATCTATGTTCTTGATGAATCTCAATAGTCACAACCACTTTCTTTGTTATCCTTCACTTCTCCTATTATAACCTCTCACTTAGGCATTATTATTGTGACCTTCTTATCTTTGTATTGGTACTTCTTGAAGTGTTCTAAAGTCTCAAACACTCCTTATTTAACAACTTATTCCTTCACTACCTCTTCTTTTTATTCTTAAGTTTCTTTCCTTTGGCTTGTCCTATATTCCTCTCTTGTTCTTACAACCAGAATGCCTAACACTCTTCTTCCCTGACTTCTAGTTGTTGTAGAATAGAAGCCCCTACATTTTCTAAGAAACATTCATCTATATTATGACTACTCAATTATGTTTAAAAATTGATCCAAAGTGTGAATGCACTTTTTTGTACTTCTTTTAGAATGGAAAACCATGAAGACATCATAGCCTCAAATGTCACAACATTGTATCGTATGTTACTTGTTTACAGATGCATACAACATTGATAACATTTTTATTGATTCATATGGTTCAAACTGTTGGGGATATAAGGATCATGGGATCGTACCCCTATATTCATATATATATATATATATATATATACATACATACATACATACATACATATATATATATATATATATATCATTTATAGAGCATTGCCTCAAGAGAGAACATTATGTGGGTTTCGAGGCTCTCACACATGTGTGTGCATCTCTTCTCTTCTCTCTCTCTCTCTCTCTCTCTCTCTCTCTCTCTCTCTCTCCCTCCATCTTCTCCTTCCTCCTCTTGTTCTGCACACCAACACCCTTCATTGGTATCAGAGATTGTTGAAGGTTGGTGTGCAAGAAGCTTCAATGGAAGCTTAGGTCACAAGAGGTGAAAGTGCAGGTCGGCATCTCTGAACAGTAGTTCAGTTTTTTGGTCATAACTTGAGTTAGGAAGCTCGGATTGATGTCTTTTAAAGTTCTATGCATATCTAACAAGAAGAACTACAAATTCACAAAAGGGTGCAAAACCTAATTGGTAGTTTTAAACTATCAAAAATTCAAACAATGTAGACTGATATAGAAAATGAATCTACAATCACTTGAACAATAGGTTAGTGTTCTGGCTATAACTTGAGTTTTATAAATTAGAATGAGACAATTTGGCTTGCTACGCATAGCCCAAAATAGCCTTTATAATTTATAGAAGAAGATAGTCTAAATTCTGAGTGATAGATCACCAAAATTGCAAAATACAGAGTAGTAGTGTTGTAGGTGAAGATGAAATCAATAGCAAATGCTTATTTTAGGTATATCTTGAGCTACACACCTCCGAATGAGGTGCTCTTTATATCGTTACATAGTCAAGAAAAATTTCTTGAAGTTTGTTGAAGAAAAAAGGTTTACATTCAGAGGTTATCACCTCTGAAACAACAAAACATAGAGCATCATATTTTCACCAGAACCCTAATTGCTTTTGGAGGTTCAATTTCCTTTGGAACTTCTTCGAGAGAGATTTTTTGATGTGTCAGCTCTTATTTTCAGAGCTTGAAGGCATTATCCATGTATGATCACTGTGGTAGCTCCGCCATATGAGAGTAGAGCATGATTTTGTCATGTGTTTGGCATATTAGATGACATTGTAGCATACTCTATTTTTTGAGGTTTATGTCATCATGAGTGTCATTATGGCATTGTTAGTGGATGTATAGTGGCATTGTGGTCTATATCTTGTTTATGCCACTTGGTTACGGATTTACTTGCTAGTTGCACACATGTTATGAGAGTTGAATGTGGATCTTCGTTGGTACTTGTATTTTTGTTTTCTTTGCAGGTACATGATCCAGATTGGAGCCTCACTTACACATTCATTTGTCACCTTGATTTGCTATTATTTTAGCATATGGTCATTGATTCGATATCTTATTTGCTAGTGTGTTTCTTGGCATATGTGGATGGTGATTCCCACATGGTTTATTTGGTCTAGAGTCCATTTTATAGAGGAGATGCTGTCAAAATTTTGATAGCTCTTATGCTGGAAGAGAACTCTAGTGGATCTTGAAGCTTGTGTGATAGCTTTGGATCGTTACTTATCTCCATTCACTTGGACTTGGTCATAGGTTATCCGTGATAGATTGGACCATCTTGCAAGATTTATTCTTGAGTGGGAGGTGTATCACCATTGTATTTGCATGTATTGCTATGAGTTTTTGGGCATGTGTATTTGCCATTATCTTTGGTTGCATCACTGACAGATGGTGACAGTTTCTCATTGTTCTTTTGCTATTGGTTATCTTGTTTGAATGCTCAGTTTACACGGGGTACTCTGTCGAATTTTTCCCAAGATGTTTTCATATCTACTTGGTTAGTTTGGAGACTATCTAGTTACAACTTGTGGATTCTATATATGAGTCTGTTATGTATGAGGAGACCAGTAGTGCATTATGGCAGAGACTACATGATATGTATGCGAGTCCATTGACTCATGTGAGACGTAGATCACATTGACAGCTTCGATGTTGGCACTATGGTCATGAGGGCCATATTCGACAATGTTGCTTCAAGCGGATGCGATGACAATGTTAGAGATATGCACGTGATGCAGGTCAGGTAGTGATTTCAGGAGAGTCTATGGAAGTTGATCATGCCAGTGATGGTGATATTGCTTTCTCCTATGGTTCATCTCAGGATTCCTCTTGTTCATTGGATAGCACACATATGGCTTGGTTGCTTGATGCATTAGATGGTTTTCATGTTACTCCACATCGTGAGTGGTTTTATTGATTCTCAGAGAGTCGTGGATGTGTGCACTTGCCTGATGGTACACCATACGACATTGAGGGTGCAGGAGTGTATGCCTTATGCTACCTAGTGGAGCATCACCTATACTCAAACATGTATGCTATGTGCCTTCATTCCCTATGAGCTTGATTTCAATTAGCGAGGTACAGGAGAGTAGATGTTATGCATTCCTTGATGAGCATCATTTTCAATTGCAGTTGGGACAACTTACACTTCTCAGAGGTGTCAGGATTGGGCACATGTATCCACTACAAGTACTTCATGTGAGAGACAGTCTTGTCTTAGTGGGAGTTCAACCTTATGTGCACTATGATACTCATCATGTCTCATTTTGTCCACCTACACATATGTCTATTGGCATTCATGATGCACATGTATGGCAGGATTAAGATGCTCTGATGGATGCACATGTAGAGCATGTTTTGGATGCCGGTGATGCTTATGTGGAGCATGTTTTTGTTGATCATATAGATGCTCATATGAAGCACACTTTAGATTATCATTTGGATGCTTTTGAGCATGATGCGGATGTTCATATAGAGCATTATGATGATACTTAGTTAGAGTGTGATCATCCATTTGATCTTGGTGTTGATGTGTGTAGATAGCTCATGTGGAGCATGATGATACACTTGGTGTGGTAGAGCTAGATAGTTGTTATGGTATATAGTTTATGCTAGAGCATACTAGCTCTTAGGGTGCACAGGTAGACACATCCTTGGTTGAGAGGATGGCTAATTTGGATGTTGAGGAGTCAGCAATTATGCAGTCATTCTTAGATTCGCTCATGCCAGATGTTGACACAGATATGTCAAGACATGTTTGTCTTGACGATGGTGCTTTGGATGCCTTGGATATAGGCATGAATAACATGCTTAGGTTAGCCAAGATAGCACAAGTTTCATCCGCATTTGGGAGTTTGATGTACGAGTTGTTATGCTTGAGACCAAACATTGGAGCATTTGCACTTGGAGTTGTCAGTCGTTTGATGATTGACACAGACATAGAGAGAGTGGGAGCTTTGTAGGAACTTCATCAGTTCTTGCATCAGTCAGATGTGAGCTTGACTCTTATCGATATTATTCTAGAGGAGTTTGAAGTGCATGGATACACCTTGTTCAAGGCAGTTGGTGTAGGCGGACCCGTATGGGTTGATATCCAGAGTCTTCCTCTACATTAGTATATAGTCCATCATTCTTTGTATATTTTTCCACTTATGGTCACATTGACCCTTAAGTGGGAGATTCTTGGGGATATAAGGATCATGTGCCCTTACCACTATATTCATATATATATACATCATTTATAGAGCATTGCCTCAAGAGAGAACATTATGTGGATTTCAAGGCTCCCACACATGTGTGTGCGTCTCTTCTCTTCTCTCTCTCCCTCCATCTTCTCCTTCCTTGTCTTGTTCTGCACACCAAAGCCCTTCACAAACTCTTCATTGTTGAATTCCATAGGCATGTATGCACAATCTCGACTAGTGTAGGAAAAATCATGGAAAAGTCCACACTCATTTCTATCCTTGGCTTGGTAGTTAGGAGGGTGATAGAACTCATGACAAAAACGGTCCCCATTACTTGCTTAACAAGATCCTCTTGTTGTCAATGCTTTATTCTACCTCATAGGTGGTTCAACTATGGTGTACCATACATTAGAGTAATCGCCTCCTTAACTTCATTTTAGTAGGCATCTAGAACATAACGTAAGGAATCATCCGATGAATTAAAGTCAGTATGTAGCTCTTCATTGTAATATCTCTCTCCTTTTGAGTATTCAAAAGAAGAACCATGCACTTTTGGTGGTGCTTTTGAAGCAATACGAGGTATGCCTCTTTGTTTGTTTTCTACTTGACTTGCGTACTTTAAAAGAACTACATTCTAAGGTGGTGGTAGTGGCTGCCTCAAATCTGGTTGTGGAGTGCTAAGGCCTTGTTGCTTCATTCATGGCTAAGGTGCTTGATAGAATTGCAAATTATTTTAATCTCTTGGTGTTCTATGAGATTCATAAGTGTATGGGCTTGGTTGAAACTTGATACATAGGAGGTTACTACACATGTTGCTAATTGTGATGAAATTTCGTTTTGGCATCATTAGTGACTTTTTGGAAATACTAGCAATAGTATGATTCTCTCCTATCTACATGTGGTGGTTGTGCTCTTCCAAAGGTACAAACCTAAGTAGGATGATCCCCTCTGCATTGATAACATCTATGGAATGGTTACATACAATGAGGTGCATTTTGGTAACCTTGGTTGCCTCGTGGTTGTTGAGCTCCTAACATTTTGGTTGCCATGCCTACCAATTTGTCAAAAGATGGTAGGTGTGATCCTTTACTAGATGAATTGTCAAATTTTATGAGTATCTAAGGGAGAGTAAGATCCTTTGTTAAGTTTTGTTCCAAATCAATGTTCTCTTCGAGAGAATCACCAATATTCTTCATGTGCTTGACATAGACAAGAAGCATTAATTTAGTGATAAGAAACCTATCCAAGAAGAGAGAAAACCTCTTTTATTTGCAAGTAAGCTCTCTTTTTAGACAACGGTCCACATATTGTTTGAGCCTACAATTTATAAGTCAAATAGGCTCATGGATGTGTTGTTTGAAGATATAGATCAAATAAGAGGTGTCATGTCTAACTCCCTGCTTCAAAATGTGACTCATCAATAAATATATCTAGCACCCAACATCTCGAAAGATTAGTCTATCCAATGGTTGAAACTATCAGCACCCTTTCAGTCAGGCTATCGTGGCCATACACAACGAAGCTACTACCTAAAGTGTGAAGAGAGATGGTGGATGCAATCCAAAGATGAGTAGGTGCTGCTACAACCAGCTTCACACCAGCCAACTGAGACTTCAGAGTTGATTAGTAGAACCTTTAAGCTTCCTAAATCCACCAAAATATCAGCCAAGTACTTTGGAACATGTATCCCAAAAGTTTAAGTCAAGACAGACTAGTTGCGAAATGACTAGCTCCCAAAACTTGCTATTTTTGGACATACACCTGCTGGAAAAAATGAACAGTGATCTCAACCTGGTAGGAATTAGAAAAATTCCTTTTGGGCATAGCAAATAGACTTAGCAAGCTTCCCAATCCAAGTTAAAACACTTCAAATGATGGACTGAGCACTGAGAACAAGATTTATCAATTTCTGGAACATGCCCACCATTCTCGGGGCTCTATAGAGATAGACCAGTGAGCAGTAAAATGCAGATATCTCCACAACTATAAATTCAATGACCTTAAAAATTGATATACAGAAACTAGACAGTAAGAGCTATCCAACGCACATTAAATCACGGAAAAAGGATCAGTATAACTCGAGATATGACCTTCTGAAGGTACTGCTCTGAGTGAGTATAGCAGAGAACAAAACAGAGAAGTGAATGATGATAAATGTATAAATTCATATATGATTACAACCACATTGGCAATGAATCTTTGCACAATGGGAGTAGAATTATAGAGCTATGGATTAAGCTCTTCAATATCTACAAAATGACATGAAGTGGTCACGTACAAGGCTTGTTAATTGCCTCTTCCTTCTTGCTCGTTTTATAGCTATTCTTGGAGGGAGTTTTGAATTCGAATTCAAATGGCTCCACCTAAAAGTGATCCCCAAAGTTAGGAGATATTCCCTCAGCTCAAAAAGTCATGGGTTTTGGTAGTTAGAGCCACGAAATTGCTTTTACATCATGCATGAGGTAAGCCATCCTTTTCCTTTTTCTTTTTTCAATTACAAAAGATAAAAATGAACTCTTTTACAAGAGGTGTTCACATGACTACTCATGTGACTTACAAATGAGGATGATATTAAATATATCAAGCATGTAGGCTTGGGTAAAATGCACCAACAACTCCCCCTCAAGCCTAACATGCGTGGCCTTCAAATAAGTCTTCAATTGTCCTTGATTTCCTGCAAGCCAATCATCAACTTGAATCTACTTAATTTTGTACCATCAAGAGCTTTAGTCAACATGTCGACACATTGCATATCTGTAGAGACATAGGATAGTTGAATATCCTTGCTTATTAGCTTCTCCCTTACGTAATGGTAGTGGACTTCAATATGCTTGGTTCTAGCATGGTATACAAGATTAGCTGCAAGATGTAGTGAGCTTGTGTTGTCACCAAAAATGTGAGGTGTTGAAGAATGAAGTCCAAGATCTGTGTACAAAGACTTTAACCACATGATTTCTTGAGTTGCATTAGCCAAACCTCTATATTCGGCTTCGGTAGAAGATAATGCCACGGTTGGTTGCTTCTTTGATGACCAAGAAATGATTTTTGAACCTGCAAATGATATATACCTTGATGTGCTTCTTCTATCATCTTTAGATCCGGCCCAATCTGCATCTGAGTAGACCTTTAGCTCAATATCTGAAGTATATGAATAGAACAAACCTTCATTCATGGTCCCCTTTAGGTACTTGAGGACTCTCTTGGACGCTTCCATATGTGGTCTTCTCGGCTTATGCATAAACTGACTCAATATGCTAACACTATAGCATATATCCACCCTTGTGAGTGTTGCATAGTTCAAACTTCCAACCATGCTTTGATAGCTTGTGATGTCTTCAATTGGCTCTCCTTCATAAGCACTAAGCTTATGATTTTGCTCCATAGGTGTACCTGCACACTTGGTATTTTCCATCTTGAACTTGACGAGCATGTCATGGACATACTTCCTTTGTGTGATGTATATACCTGAATCTGTGTAGATCAACTCCAATCCAAGAAAATAAGTGAGTGGTCCGAGGTCACTTATTTTGAAACTCTCCTTCATTTGACTCTTTACCTGTTTGATTCCTTCAAGATCATTGCCTGTGATAATAATATCATCAACATACACACATAAATAGATCACTTCAGATCCATTCCGCTTTATGAACAAAGAGGTGTCCGCCTTGCTAGCTTTGAATCCTTGGTCCTGCAAATAAGTCACCAATCTGAAATTCCACTTGCTTCAATCCATACAAAGCTTTCTTTAGTTTGCATACATAGTTAGGATGATGTGCATCCTCACATCCAGGAGGTTGTGCCATATACACTTCCTTTGAAATCCATCCATTCAAGAAAGCATTCTTTACATCAAGTTGATAAAGATTCCAATTTCTAGATGCAACAAGACTAATGAGAACCCTAATTGTAGGCATTTTTGCAACAGGAGAGAAAGTCTCCTCATAATCAATACCATGGGTTTGAGCAAACCCTTTAGCAACTAACCTTGCTTTGTGTCTATTTATACTTCCATCTAGATTCCTCTTGATTTTGTATATCCATTGAGATCCGATTATCTTCATAGATGGCTTGTTAGGTACAAGCTCCCAAGTGTCATTCTCCTTCAAGGCTTCCATTTCTTCATCCATTGCATCTCTCCAAGCTTTCTTGCTTTGTGCTTCTTCAAATGTGGTAGGTTCTTCATTGGTTGAATCCTTTGCAATGTAGATTGAGTGCTTGGTGACCAAAGAAGTATCATAACCAAACCTCTCTGGTTTCTTCTTCTCCCTTGAAGACCTTCTAAGTTGTTGATGTGAGCTCTCGGGTCCATATGTAGCATCCTGCATCTTTGCTTTTCCTTTGTTCTTCCATAGCTTTAGTCTTTCCAAGTCTTCTAGGTCAATCTCCGAATCACTTTCTTCAATCTGCTTTGGCTCCTTTGGTTGAAGTGATGGAAAATCTTCATCCAAGTCATAAGGCAGCTTCACTTTCCTGTCATCATCAAACCATGATTTGTTTTCATCAAAAATTACATCTCTACTCATAGAAAATCCTTTATTGGTTGGATTGTACAATCTATATCCTTTTTGGTTTTGATCATAACCAATGAATACACACTTCTCTGCCTTGGGATCCAATTTCCCTCTTACTTGAGAAGGAATGTGAGCATAGGCTAAGCATCCAAAGATTTTGCAATGCTCTAGACTAGGTCTTCTTCCATTCCACACTTCATATGGAGTGGTTCCATCTAGTGACTTAGATGGAAGTCTATTTATGAGATATGTGGCTGTAGACACAGCCTCTGCCCATAGGTAGTTTGGCAATCCCTTTTCGTTGAGCATGGACCTTGCTGCTTCGACAATAGCTCTGTTCCTCCTCTCTGCTACACCATTGAGTTCGGGTGTATACCTTGTAGTGACTTCCCTTTTAATGCCTCTTTCATGCAAGAAGGCATCAAATTCAGAAGAGAAGTATTCTCCTCCACCATCTGATCTGAGTCGTTTCAAAGTCCTACCTGTTTGGTTTTCAACAAGAGCAATATACTTCTTAAAGCAATTAAACACTTCATCCTTGTGCTTCATGAAAAATAGAATGGTCCACCTGCTACAATCATCTATGAAAGACACATAATATCTTGAGCCTGATATAGATGGCTCCTTACTTGGACCCCACACATCCGTGTGCACTAGAAAAGGATTTTGATACATATATCCTTTCTTATTGAAAGGTTGTCTATGAGCCTTGTCGAGTTGACAAGCTTCACACTTATAAATCATGTGTTGCCTTGTGATATTAGGCAAACCAAGTACACTTTGGTCCCTGCAAATCTGTTTGAGTGTCCTCTCACCAATGTGAGCAAGCCTTTTGTGCCATATCTCCAACTCTGTTAGAGTTTGAGATCCATAGCTAAACAAAGCTATGTTCTTTGTATCTTCCACTTCAAAAGTGAAAAGCCTTCCTGTCTTTTCTCCTTTGGCAATCCTTCGAAAGCCTTGCCTTGGGTCTTCAACCTATGCTCCAAATCGATTGAATCTAACCTGCAATCCTTTTTCAACAATCTGTCCAACACTTATTAAATTTTTGGTAATTGTAGGGACATACAAGACTTTGCTTAAGAGGTTCATATTCCCATCTGATGTCTTCACATTACCTATCTTCTCCACTGAGTGCTTTGTGTCATCTCCTGTCTGCACTTCATGCTTGTTATGAGGATCTTCCAAATTAGAAAGTAAAGCCACATTTCCTGCTACATGGTTCGAGCATCCCGAATCAATGTAAAATATGTGATCATCATCCTTAGCCTTCTTCGCTCATAGATTCATAATCAATAATGAATCTTCTTGACTTTGTTCCTCTGCATAGTTATTGTAATCTCTTCTTCCTCTATGGCCACTTTGATAGTTGTTGTTGTTGTTGTAGTAGTTATTGTTGTTGTAGCCTCCATTGTATCTACCTCTATTTGATCCATAGCCACCTCTATTGAATCCTCTTCCTCTTGAGTTCCTTGGGTTCTTGAAACATTCTTCAGTAGTATGGTTAGATAAGCCACATATGTTGCAAGGTTGAGATGATTGGAATCTCCCCCTGCCTTGCTTTCCACCTATGCCTCTTCCTCTAGCTCTTCCTCTACCTGCAAAGTTTGCTTGGAAAGAGCTTCCTTCATCTTCATTCTTCCTATTCTTTGACTTGTCCTTGACCTTAGCTTTATCAGAATATAAGGCAGAAGTTTGATTACCTCTTGAGGACTCACCACCTTTGCTAATCTTTGCTTCATGAGTAAAGAGTTGGCCCATGAGTGTGTTGAGGTCGGGTACATGCATATCCATGTATAAACCCATGGCTGTTGTGAATGACTCCCACTTGTCGTCTGATTTGATTCCATTCATGATTTGTCTTATGATTTGCTCCTCTTCAATTACCTCTCCAATGCTTCCAAGTTGGTCGGAAATCTCCTTCATCTTTCTGACATAATCAGTCACATTTTGCTTCGGGCTTTTCTTCATTGTTGTGAACTCCATCCACAATTGGTTCTTCCTTGCTCGAGTGTTGGAAGAGAAGAAAGAAGCAAGTGCATTCTAGGTCTCTCTTGATGTCTTGCATCCCTTGACATGAGGTAAAAGAAAATCAGCGATTGAGTTTAGAATATAGGACCTTGCAAGTGCATCCTTCGAACACCAATTCGAAAGTCCTTCCACTTCTTCATGTGATGGTTGCCCTTTGTTCCTCATGGTTGGCATTGCTTCATCTCCGGATATGAATCCATATAGATTCCTCCCTTGAAGGTAAGCCTCCATCCTTAGAGACCATGCCGGGTAGTTTTTTCGATCCAATTTGTCAATTGTTGATGGAAATCCATCTCCCATGTTGCTTGACTATGCTCTGATACCACTGTGAAGAGAGATGGTGGATGCAATCCAAAGATGAGTAGGTGCTGCTACAACCAGCTTCACACCAGCCAACTGAGACTTCAGAGTTGATTAGTAGAAACTTTAAGCTTCCTAAATCCACCAAAATATCAGCCAAGTACTTTGGAACATGTATCCCAAAAGTTTAAGTCAAGACAGACGAGTTGCGAAATGACTAGCTCCCAAAACTTGCTATTTTTGGACATACACTTGCTAGAAAAAATGAACAGTGCTCTCAACCTGGTAGGAATTAGAAAAATTCCTTTTGGGCATAGCAAATAGACTTAGCAAGCTTCCCATTCCAAGTTAAAACACTTCAAATGATGGACTGAGCACTAAGAATAAGATTTATCAATTTCTGGAACATGCCCACCATTCTCGGGGCTCTGTAGAGATAGACCAGTGAGCAGTAAAATGCAAATATCTCCAAAAGTATAAATTCAATGACCTTGAACATTGATATGCAGAAACTAGATAGTAAGAGCTATCCAACGCATGTTAAACCACTGAAAAAGGATCAGTATAACTCGAGATATGACCTTCTGAAGGTACTGCTCTGAGTGAGTATAGCAGAGAACAAAACAGAGAAGTGAATGATGATAAATGTATAAATTCATATATGATTACAACCACATTGGCAATGAATCTTTGCACAATGGGAGAATGATAGAGCTATGGAGTAAGCTCTTCAATCTCTACAAAATGACATGAAGTGGTCACGTACAAGGCTTGTTAATCGCCTCTTCCTTCTTGCTCCTTTTATAGCTATTCTTGGAGGGAGTTTTGAATTCGAATTCGAATGGCTCCACCTAAAAGTGATCCCCAAAGTTAGGAGATATTCCCTCAGCTCAAAAAGTCGTGGGTTTTGGTAGTTAGAGCCACGAAATTGCTTTTACATCATGCATGAGGTAAGCCATCCTTTTCCTTTTTCTTTTTTCAATTACAAGAGATAAAAATGAACTCTTTTACAAGAGGTGTTCACATGACTACTCATGTGACTTACAAATGAGGATGATATCAAATATATCAAGCATGTAGGCTTGGGTAAAATGCACCAACATAAAGGGCTACTCAAGAATGTGATCTAGACCCGTAAGAGCTGTGAGATGCACATATCCACACCACCAACTCCATTCATATATATATAACTCCAAAGATATATTTGAGGAGAGCTACCCAAGTTTCCACTCCCATGGATGCTTTGTGAGGAGTGATGGAAGATTATAGATATGAGAGGATCTTTGCAAAGAACTTATCTAGTAGTTCATATTTCTCACTTGGACACTCTAATAGAATTTCTAAGTTTCAATACATGCCATAATATGAACATAGTACCTTGATTCATTATTCTCAAATGTTTAGATCAAGACAAGCAACTTTCAAAATTTGCACATGTAAATACAACCTTCTATTTATAGAAGAAGGCTCTCAAAAAAATACTTAGAGCTCACAACCTTATACAAATTGAATAGCATCCTTTTGCAAAACTTCAAATAGGAAGGGAAATGATTTAACACAACTCGTTTCATGAATTTATAGTGGCCATACTATGATCTATATGTTTAAGAAGTCAAGGGTGTGATCCTGACTTTTCATTTCAGGAAGTAGGTGATATAGATACACAATCATAGAGATATGGTCATATATCTATAGAAAATCTCCAAAGTATAAATTTTTTAGTAGACACACTTATAAGAGTGTCATCTTTATGATCCAATTGCTAAATAAGTCAATGAGACTATAACTTCACTTCAGCACCTTAGAGAAGTTGACAGACTTTGAGATGTACACAAGAGTACTGAACAATGAGTGGAGATGATGCTACTTGGTGTATATGTATAGAAGTAAAGTACAGTACATGGAGGTGTTGTAGAAGTCCAAGGGCTTAGACTTGAGTAAAATGTGCACTCAATAATTGAGTAACGAGACTCTCATACACCACGAGTAAGCTATCAGTGTATAAATACACTTTTTCCTTTGATTTTAGAAGGTGATTGTTTGAAAACTTCGACCTAATATTCTACCCAATTTTAGGTGTTCATTTGACTTTGAATTCAAATAAGAGTTATTGATTTCGGATCTCCTTAAATTCTCAAGATTCTCTCTTCAAGGATCCTTTAAAAAATGGATAAAAATGTCATGTTGTTTAACCTTAGTAATGATCAAGAAATATGTGTGTGTACATATGAATTTACTCAAACTTCATCCATGATTCTATAGTAATGGATTCAATTGATAAGTTTTGGAACTATCTTATTCTCCCCCTTTAAAGACTTTTCATCATAAAAAATTCCAAATATATAGCTTCATTCCAAATTGTAGATTCAAATACGATGATTCATGTTATTTATCAAGAACTCTAATATTCAATAACTATTATACTTTTCTAAACCTTGAAAGTAGATTTTTCAAGAAGATATTCTAGAATTCTAGTTTTGGTATTCAACCAAACATCTTCTTTACGTACCTTGACATCCACTTCACCTAACATATTTACAAATGTTTTTTGGGAAAGCTATATAAGATCAAGATTAGAGAGAAAGAGAGATATTTCCAATCATGGGAAAAATTCAAGAGATGTGGTTATAATATAAAGTAGACCCATGATGAGTAGAAGATGAACTCAACTCAATTCAACTCAAACTTGTCACTCTAACACAATGGAAATCAAACACTTTACATCATATATATGGCTCTATCCACCCATGCACTCCATACATGGAGCTTAGATGGTGATCTAGATATATTCTAGGTGAAGGGATATAGACCAACACAATGGGTACTAAGATGGACATCCTAGTGGTTCGAAACACCACACACTATGATGGTGGATGTGGAGAACACCATCCTTATAAGGTCCTCCAAGCTTAGGTTGGCCTCTGTATGTTCTAGGGTTGTGTTAGCTTGATCGATGCCAAAAATAATCTCCACAATTGATTTATGGTCCAAATCGAATTATAGAAAACTAAGATAAACAACAATCTATTTTAGCCCTTGATCTTGCTTAATCCACGCTTACCATCAATCCTAAATCCAATGTCACACATAAAATATACCCATTCCCCAAGCTAATAAAGTTACTTTTGTTTCTATCCCTTGATTTTAGCTCATCCTCACATAGGATCCATCCCAACTCCAATGCTTAGAAGTACCCTTCCTAACCATCTATCTACAGTCTTCTCTAGACCTCATCTAACCTCAAAGTCATGAACCTACCAATGTCCAACACTTTCACATGGCTTATCCTTATAATGGGGGCCTTACAAAATATAGTGCAATGGAACAATGGTGGTGCTACAAGAGGTGAGGCATTAAGCATATCTAACATGTCCACCTAAATGTGAACAACTCCTTGGCATGATGCCAAGTCTTCTATGAGGCTGGAGCATTGACTATGTCTAATGCCCCTCCCCGCTCAATTTGCACCCAAAGCTGAACTACCTTCTTGGACAAATGCCAAGCCTATGAAGATGTATTTAAACTACATCCTTTGTAAGAATTTTCGTGAAAGTACTTGTTTTGTTCTCCTTGGTTGAATAGTAGACTATATCCATCATCCCTCTTAAGTTTACTTGCTTTCCAACTCTTCAATGTCCTTCACCAAGAGCTTTTGCAAATGTAATCAAAACTCTCACTGCAAAACAAATTCGGTACTCCATATGTGCAAAACATATGGTACTCCATAAGTAGATATGACTATCAAAGGCCTTCATGTACCTCCCAATGTCTATCCTCTGGCACAATGATCTTATGGCTTGTTTCATCTCATAGAATGCCTTCTTCTTTTGGAGATAGACGTCTGCGGAAGCACGCGAACAGCACAAGGAAGAAGAAGAAGCTTGGAGCACAAACACACAATACTGAATGTATTACTAGAGAATGTACAAAGATAAGTAGCCCATTAGGGCAATAGGCGTATATACAAGCCGGGGGAAAAAAACCCCCTAAAGAGGGAAAAAAGTGCCCCGGCGGTCCTAAAGTGTTCACACACATCACTACCTAAATATATCAACAAATCCCCCCTAGGAGTGATGCGGTGAACAAGGAGCTGGCACTCATGTATAAGGAAGTGCCAAGCTATGTGGAAATCACTCCACAAAAGGAAGTAAGCCCAAAGCTTTGCGGAAAGCTTCAAACTTCTCCCTAGGCAGAGCCTTCGTGAAAAGGTCTGCAATGTTCTCCTGCGTGGGCACATATGCCAAGCTGATCTCCCCAGCAGAGAACCTCTCCCTGACATAGTGATAATGCACCTCAATGTGCTTAGTGCGAGCATGGAACACAGGGTTTCTCGCAACTGCCAATGCGCTCTGACTGTCAGTGAAGATGGTGGTGGCAAAAGACTGGCCAACACCCAAATCAGCCATAAGGCGTCTGAGCCACACACACTCAACAGTCGCTGTGAAAACTGCCCTATACTCAGCCTCACAACTGGAAGTGGCCACAGTAGGCTGCTTCTTGCTCAACCAAGATATACATGAGCTACCAAGCATGAAGCAAAAACCACTGGTGGACACACGAGTGTCATAGCAACCAGCCCAATCTGAGTCAGAAAAAGCATGCAAATCTGGCGGTAGTGATCCCCCCTTGGGATAAAACAACCCAAGTAGCCGAGTACCACTCAAGTAGCGAAAGATGCGCTTAACCGCTTTCCAATGCGTGACTCCTGGGCAATGCATAAACCTGCTCATCTGTGAGACAACAAACTGAATATCTGACCGAGTAATGCATAAGTAAATCAAGCATCCAACAGCCTGCTGATAGAGAACAGCATCAAATTCATCTCCAGCATCATGAAGACTCAATCGTAAACCTGTCTCCATAGGAGTGGCAATAGGCTTACAGTCTTCAAGGCCAAAACGCTGCAATAATGTGTCAATATATTTTGTTTGACACAAAGCCATTCCACCATCAACGTGCATAAACTGAATGCCCAAATAGTGATGCAAATGCCCCAAATCAGACATCTCAAATGAGGCATGCAAATCAGCCTTAAAATCAGCAATATGTGTCTCAATAGGACCAGTGAGCAGCATGTCATCAACATAGACAACAATGATCAGAAGCACATCATTAGCACGTTTAACATATAAGGTGCTTTCAGTTGGACTGTTCTCAAAACCATGTGCAATCAGATAGGCATGTATCTTCTCATACCAAGCACGTGGTGCTTGCTTTAAACCATATAATGCCTTCTTTAACCTACAAACCTGGTTTTCATGCCCTTTCTGCACAAAGCCACGGGGCTGAAAAACATACACTTCTTCATGCAAGTCACCATTCATAAATGCTGTTTTAATGTCCAACTGATGTACATTCCAACCATGATGGGCTGCAAGTGCACAAATGCTCCGAACAGTAGTCATACGTCATGTAGGTGCAAAGGTCTCATCAAAATCAATGCCTCTTTCCTGTGCATAACCCTTTGCAACAAGCCTAACCTTATACCTGTCAACTGTACCATCAGGTTTACGCTTCAGCTTGTATACCCACTTAGTGCCAATGGCCTTCTTGCCAGGAGGCAAGTCACATAAAGACCATGTACCATTCTTCATTATAGCATCATATTCAGATCGCATAGCAGCCATCCAATTTTCTGAATTGTGTGCTTCATCAAAAGAAACAGGCTCATTCTCATCACAGAGACTAGATGCAGCCATAGCATAGCAATCTGATGCAAAGGAGGCACTATGAGAGCTTGAACGAGTACGATATGACAAAGGTGCATCTAATTTGCTATCACGCAAAGTCTGCACCAGCCATTTTGGCATAGTTTTTGCCTGCTCAATATCAGCTCTCTCATCAACAAGTGCATCATGTAAATCTGCATCAGAAATGGAATGATCTGCATCATCATATGAAACCTGCAAAGGTTGAGAAGTTGCCTCATTAGGACCAGCACTAGCCTGTCCACCTGTAAAAAGAGGCATCAAAGTATCATACATGTCTTTGGAGCTAACAGATGTCTCCTTAGTACATGAAAGCAATGGCTGAATAGCATCTTCCACAAAGACAACATCACGGCTAACCAGAATGCGTTTAGTTTGTGGATGATACAGACATAGCCTTTACTTTCAGAACTGTACCCAACAAAAATACATTTTACTGCCTTATCATCCAATTTTCTGCGATGTTGTTCAGGCACTAATGCATATGCCAAACAACCAAAAACACGCAGATGAGCAACAGATGGCTTGCGGTCATACCAAGCCTCATATGGAGTGATAGACTGCAACGCTTTAGTGGGACACCTGTTCAGTACATATGCTGCACACATGACAGCCTCAAGCCAGAAACTATGTGGTAAAGCCTGACTTTTGACCATGCACCTCGCCATCTCCATGAGTGACCGGTTCTTTCATTCAGCAACTCCATTCTGTTGAGGTGTATACGGCAC
Organism: Ceratopteris richardii; assembly: GCA_020310875.1. Taxonomy (NCBI): domain Eukaryota; kingdom Viridiplantae; phylum Streptophyta; class Polypodiopsida; order Polypodiales; family Pteridaceae; genus Ceratopteris; species Ceratopteris richardii. The sequence continues at coordinate 339,770 of MU260082.1, read as the reverse complement.
TGTACACTAGTGTTTTATCCCACGTTCAGCCAGAAATGCATTAAAATCTGAAGACATATATTCCCCCCCTCGATCAGAACGGAGGGTGCCCATTTTACATGCTGACAGATTTTCAGCCAAAACCAAAAATTGTTTGAAGCACATGGACACTTCGGACTTTGCTTTGAGTCGATATACCCATGCACGCCTAGAAAAATCATCAATGAAAGTCACGAAGTAAAGGTAATTTCCAAAAGAGGGTGTCTGCATAGGACCATAGACATCACTATGTACAAGCTGCAATTTCTGCGTAGCCCGAACTAAACCATCTTTTGGAAAGGAAGAACGCTACATTTTGCCCAAAATACAGCCTTCACAAACATGTTTTCCAGGTGCCTCAAGTTTGGGCAAAGAGGACACCATTTCAGATTTCTGCAGGCGTAACAAACTAGCAAAATTCAAATGACCAAAGCATGCATGCCAAAGCTTTGCATCTAACATAGCCTGAGAATCATGAACTGCACATGCCGAATCATTCACAGATCTTTCATAGTCTATGAGCTTATACAACCCACGACATAAAATGCCAGAAGCAATAATCACATCGCCATTTGAGAGATCATGGACTGTACACCTGTCATCAACGAATTTCACAATCAAGCCAATCTTGGCTAATGCAAAAACTGATAACAAGTTCTTTTTGATCCCTGGCACAAATAAAGCATCTGACAAAGTGAAATAACTACCATCAGCAGTAGTCAGAATGATCTTACCAACTCCCATAACAGGATAAGAGGAGTTATTGGCACATGTGACAGTATTCCTTGTAGGGGCAGGCTCGAGTGAAGAGAAGAAACTGCGCTGCGAGGTAATATGTTTGGTCATCCCACTGTCAAAGTACCAAACATCTGAGTCTACTACAGACATGCACTGATCATGAGAAGATGGGTCAAAACTGCAGACAGTAGTAAACGCCCATTCTTCTTCCTGCACAAGATTTGCAGACTCTGTTTTTGGTGTAGAGGCCTCTGCAACAACCATTCCAGCCTCTTTCTTCTTTGCCTCTTTAGCAGCCAGTTTTGGCCAGTTCTTTATAATATGATCATTTCCTTTACAGTACTTGCAGAACAATTTCTGCTTTTCTGATTTCTTCTCATCTTTATCCTGGTTCTTCGATTGTGCAGCATTTGCAGATTTCTCCTTACTAGTAGAAGAGCTCCATTTTCCTTTGCCCTTCTGACTAGCCAGGAAAGCTTGATCTGCAACACGCATAATGGACCTGTTCTGCCTAGACTGATCTTCCTACAATAGAACAGAGACTAATTTCTCAAATGACAAGGCATTCGGATTGCCTTTCATCATCAACCAAAGAGTAGAGGCAAAACTCTGATATGAATCAGGAAGACTATTCAGAACGGTCTGCACAAGTGAGCTATCTGGTATAACCTCATCAGTAGAAATCAATTGTTCCTTCAGGTCTTTGATCTTTGTAAGAAAACTGTCCATAGAATCACCTTCATTCATGTGCTCACTCTCCAACTATTTACGGAGGTAAGCAACACGAGCCTCATTCCTAGCCTGGTACAAAATGGTAAGTGTATCCCAAGCATCCTTTGCTGTTCTGCAAGAGCGAATGTGAGGAATAATGACACGTTTGACAGACAAAGCTATCAATGCATGTGCCTGGGCATCTCTGCCATCCCAACGAATCTGCTCTGTAGTAGGTGCAACAGAAACAGCAGCACGAATAGGAATCTGCGGAATATCATCTTCGACACCATCTTCATCAGCTCCAACACCTGTATTTGCAGTACTTGTCGTTACAGGTGTAACAGGACGTCTTTCAACACCCTGCACAATGTTCCAGAATCCTTTTGCAACCAGTACATGTCGCATCATATAAGCCCATAATGGGTAGTTGGTACCATCCAACTTATCCTCAACAGCCAACATACGGAATACATCACTGTTTTCAGCCATGGCCGGTGACTAGAATACCTTGATGCAGAAAATTAACTGTATCTCAAAAAGTTGAACAGAACTACCTAGACGAGTTCTGCTAGACCTGTGGCAGACTTAGAGACGCTTAAACTGGCGAACAGAAACTGGTATATACCTTTGGCACAAAAGGACAAAATAGCCTGCATAAGCACTGTGATAGTGCGTTCGGAGGCCGAAACGAGCTCAGATCGTGATTTCGGCACCACAGCAAAGCTGTTTTGATCTCGAAAACACCCTGAGTATGCTCACCAAATTTCGTGCAAATTTGAGACTACAAACGGAGGAGTGTCGACGGCGCCCTAGAAGAAGCGACGACCTACTCTGATACCAATTGTTGGAGATAGACGTCTGCGGAAGCACGCGAACAACACAAGGAAGAAGAAGAAGCTTGGAGCACAAACACACAATACTGAATGTATTACTAGAGAATGTACAAAGATAAGTAGCCCATTAGGGCAATAGGCGTATATACAAGCCGGGGGAAAAAAACCTCCTAAAGAGGGAAAAAAGTGCCCCGGCGGTCCTAGAGTGTTCACACACATCACTACCTAAATATATCAACATCTTCAACTTACATAATGTGCTCTTTCAATTTGGAGCCTCAAGTTGTGATGTGTGAGGCACGTTACCTCCTCTTTGAGGTCAATAGTCAAAATTTCTAATTTGACATGTAACATTAAAACTTTCCATTTGTCTTAACTTCCACTACCAATTGCAAATAATGGTCATTAGAGCAAAATAATCTTGAGAACCAAAACCCTCCACTAATAAAATTCCTTGTGCTACCTATTTATCTTGATAGCATTCCTATGTACCATCTATCATTTCTTGTACTTGTCAGACCCATTGCTAGTGTTTTTTGGATAATATCTTGTAGCTCCAAGACTCTCTATAAGTTCTTTATAGATTCTAGATACAACTTCTCGAGCCATTTTGGGTAACTCAAGGGCCCAAATTTAAATTTTTCACTTGGAAAGGAGATCATTTCTTTGAACCAAGAGATCTATCTAGGACTAATTAGGATCCAAAGTTTTTCACAAGGCACCCATTATGTGTGATTTGAAGATATTGTGAAGACTTTATTGTGCATGAGATGTCTTCCTAGCCTTCTACATGTCTATGGGACACTTTGAAATCTATTTTGGGGCTCGAAAGGGTTAGCGGCTGAAATCTTTGATGACCAAATTAATTTTGCAATTCAAGATTTGGAAATTAGTAGGAAAATGTTTCTTGAGTAGTTTCTTTTATTTTAAGGACTTGATTTGCTTCTTTTTGTTTCAATTTCAACTAGTAGTTTTCAAAATGTCAACCAAAGGAAAAAAAACATTAGATAATCCATTAGAAAATCCTCCACAAAGAACAACAAAACATGTTAGAGAGAAACCAACTATTTAAAATGAAAGATGTTGAGGAAGATGTTGACTTATATGATGAATTTATTACTCATAGTCAGCACCTCAACTCCTTGATAGGACAATCAAAACAAGAATTGGTCTTAGGGAGTATCACCTCAGCCTCTAAACAATAAAAAACTCAACTCATTGCTCTTGAGACCCAAGTAAGCTCTTTAGTCACAGTTAGAGATGATGGAAAATAAGCTTGTTCTCATGAAACTTCAAAAATGGTATGGAGAGAGCATGACCTCTTTGCACTTTGAAAGAATGAAATCCAAGAGATAAAGCTTTTCTTTAAAGATTTAAAGCCACTATCCTTCATGGGGGTGAAGGAGATAGGAAAATGGATGCATTCTACACCCTTTTACAAAAGTGGATAGATTTGCATCACTTAAAGGGAAACCCACACAAGCGCTCAAATCAAGTCTCTTGCTTGTACCACATGCTTGCAAACGGTGGATGAGCCATAAGAAAGATAAGGCTATTACTATGGATTGGTCTCAGTTTGAAACTCTTTTCTTAAAAGTGTTTCTACCTAATGAGGGGGAGCAAAATTTGGGTCAGAGGGATGTAGTGATGCAGAGAGGTAGACCATTGTCTATTTACCTTTCACTTTATAGAGAGATTATACTTAAACTCAATGATTTATATAATTTCTAGAAGACGCGAGGCTTTAAGGGGTCTTTATAAAGCCAAAAATACTGAGTTTAGATGGAACACTACTTAGAATTTAGATGAAGCTTTTAAGTATTCCCAAATATATGAAGATCATAATCACGCACATATGGATATACATCAACTTCTTAGATCCATTCAGGCGAACAAACTTAAGAAATAGGCAGTTTGAGGCAAAGACAAATTTGTAGTAAGAAAATAAAGATTTCAAGGGCCAAGATTGAGTACGGATCAATTTTCAATTTCTTGGAAAAAATATGTTTTAGGTGTGTATCTCCTAATCACTCATAGTGGAATTTCCTAGTACATAAGAAGGAAGATAAAAAGTCAAAACCAAGGATCAATAAGACCATATAAAAGGGCAAGAAAGTGGTCCACCTAGCTAAGAAACTTCTTATTCTTGGAAGTATAGCTATAAGGCTATGGAAGTGATGCATGAGGACATCTTACATGCTTCTTGTTTTATCTAGTCTTTGTGTTCAGCATGTTTTGGTCCACATGATTTGGTCAAATTACGTGGTACTATATGTTGAGATATCAAGCTCAACATGTGATGATCAAGGATGACACATATCACTTTTTCATTTCTCTAACATGTATAGTGGTCACATTGGTATGTGTCAGGGATACTTTAGTGAGATTTACTAGATTCATCTATCAAGAGTGATGGCACACTTGTTTCTTGTTAGCTCACTCATTCGTGGAAATTGGGTTTTTCCTTATGTACTATTCTTTATATATTGCACTAGTTGTTTTGTTTTATTGGGTTATTCTTGTATATTCCTTTTATGTAAAAGAAGAAGAAGAAGAAGATCATTCTTCCTTGCCTCAATCTGTGTGTGTGCTCCTCTTTGAGTATGAGAGTGTGTGAGTGAGCTCTCTTCCTTATCTCCTTCCTCTTGACATGGTATCAGAGCCAGTGTGGTTGTAGAGAGCTTATGGAGAAGGTTGACAGTGAAGAATATGTGAGAAGGCATGGAGAAAGCGCATTTCACAAATGACCTTAGATTGCTATGAAAATTGGTGGGGCCCACAAAAATCATTTTGGAACCATCTAGACCTTCACTTCTATTGATATATTTAGGTATTGATGTGTGTGAACACACTAGGACCGTCGGGGCACTTTTTTCCCTCTTTAGGAGGTTTTCTCCCCCGGCTTGTATATACACCTATTGCCCTAATGGGCTACTTATCTTTGTACATTCTCTAGTAATCCATTCAGTATTGTGTGTTGTGCTCCAAGCTTCTTCTTCTTCCTTGTGTTGTTTGCGTGCTTCCGCAGACATCTTACTCTAACAATTCGTAGCAAAGCAGGTCGCCACTTCATCTAGGGCGTCCTCAACACCTCTCCGGTTGTAGTCTCAGAATCATACAAATTTTGGTAAGCATACTCAGCGTGTTTCCAAGATCAAAACAGCTTTACTGTATGGTGTCGAAATCACGATCTGAGCTCGTTTCGGCCTCGGAACGCACTATCATAGTGCTTGTGTAGGCTATTTCTTCTTTTTGTGCCAAAGGTATATACCAATTTTTGTTCGCCAAGTTTGCTACAGGTCTAGCAGAATTCGTCTGGGCAATTCCGTTCAACTTTTTGAGATATAGTCAATTTTCTGCATCAAGGTATTTTAGTCACCGGCCATGGCTAAAAGCAGTTATGTATTCTGTATGTTGGCTGTTGAGAATAAGTTGGATGGTACCAACTACCTGTTATGGAAATATATGTTGCGACATGTATTAGTTGCAAAAGGACTATGGAACATTGTGCAGGGTGTTGAAAAATGTCCTATCACACCTGTAACTGTTACAACTGCAGGTACAGAAGCTGATGCAGAAGCTGTCGAAGATGATGATATTTTGCATATTCCTATTCATGCTACGGTTTCTGCTACACCTACTACAAATCAAATTCTATGGGATGGTAGAGATGCCTAGGCACATGCATTGATAGCTTTGTCTATCAAACATGCCATTATTCCTCACATTCGCTCTTGTAGAATAGCTAAGGATGCTTGGGATACACTTACCACATTGTACCAAGCTAGGAATGAGGCGCATGTTGCTTACCTCCGAAAAAAGTTGGAGAGTGAGCACATGAATGAAGGTGATTCTATGGACAGTTTTCTAACGAAGATCAAAGACTTGAAGGAACAGTTGATTTTTGCTGATGAGGTTATACCAGATAGCTCACTTGTGCAGACCATTTTGAATGGTCTTCCTGATTCATATCAGAGTTTTGCTTCTACTCTTAGGAGTTAGTCTCTGTTTTGTTGCAGGAAGATGAGTCTAGGCAGAACAGGTCCATTATGCATGTTGCAGATCAAGCTTTCCTGGCTAGTCAGAAGGGCAAAGGAAAATGGAGCTCTTCAAGTAGTAAGCAGAAATCTGCAAATGCTACACATTTGAAGAAGGAAGATAAAGATGAGAAGAAATCAGAAAAGAAGAAATTGTTTTGCAAGTACTATAAAGGGAATGATCATATCATAAAGAACTGTCCAAAACTGGCTGCTAAAGAGGCAAAGAAGAAAGAGACTAGAATGATTGTTGCAAAGGCCTCTACACCAAAAACAGAGTCTGCTAATCTTGTGTAGGAAGAAGAATGGGGGTTTACTATTGTCTGCAGTTTTGACCCATCTTCTCATGAGCAGTGCATGTCTGCAGTAGACTCAGATGTTTGGTACTTTGATAGTGGGGCAACCAAACATATTACCTTGCAGTATAGTTTCTTCTCTTCACTCAAGCCTGCCCGTATAATGAATACTGTTACATGCGCCAACAACTCCTCTTATCCTGTTATGGGAGTTGGTAAGATCATTTTGACAACTGCTGATGGTAGTTCTTTCACTTTGTTAGATGCTTTATTTGTGCCAGGGATCAAGAAGAACCTGTTATCAGTTTTTGCATTAGCCAAGATTGGCTTGGTTATGAAATTTGTTGATGACAGGTGTACAGTTCATGATTTGTCAAATGGCGATGTGATTATTGTGTCTGGCATTTTATGTCGTGGGCTGTATAAGTTAATAGACTATGAAAGATCTGTGAATGATTTGGCATGTGCAGTACATGATTCTCAGGCTATGTCAGATGCAAAGCTTTGGCATGCACGCTTTAGTCATCTGAAATTTGCTAGTTTTCTATGCCTGTAGAAATCTGAAATGGTGTCCTCTTTGCCCAAACTTGAGGCACCTGGAAAACATGTTTGTTAAGGCTGTATTTTGGGCAAAATGTAGCGTTTCACATTTCCAAAAGATGGTTAAGTTCGGGCTACTCAGAAATTGCAGCTTGTCCATAGTGATGTCTGTGGTCCTATGCAGACACCTTGTTTTTGGGGTCCTACAAAGATCACATCTATGGGTGGTTGCAGGTTTTATGTTACTTTCATTGATGACCATACACAAAAAGTATGGGTATATTTCATGAAAGAGAAGAGCGAGGTGTTCACTCACTTCCAAAATTTTTAGGCTATGGTGGAAAAGAAGACAAGGATGTATATTTAGACATTAAGATATGATGGAGAATACATGTCAAATGATTTGAGTAGCTTTCTAAAGATTCATGGAGTTTGATGATAGTTTTCATGGAGGTACACACCACAACAGAATGGTGTTGTTAAATGCAAAAATAGACATATTCCAGAAATAGAAAGAACCCTGATGGTTGAGAAGAATATGCCTCATTGTTATTGGGCAGAAGTTGTGCACACTATTGTATATATCATGAACAGAACTCTAACTGCTGTAAGTTACACGTGAAGAGAATTTTACAAGTAAAAAGTCAATCTTATCACATATGAAAGTTTTTGGCTCTATTGCATATGTACATGTTCCAGATGAGTTGAGAAAGAAGCTTGATACAAAAGCAAAAAAATGTATCTTCATTGGGTACTCTCTTGAGCAAAAGAGATATAAATTCTACAATCCGCTCATGCGACAGGTGAAGGTAAGAAGAGATGTGGTTTTTGATAAAATATCAAGCTTCTATGCAGATGCCAAGGAAGGACTTAATCTTGACTCAAATGACAAAGGAAATGCTGAAAAGTAAAGTGTAGAATCTCAAGTTTTGAGTGGACCTGATGCATCACCAAGCAATAGTTCCAACTCAAATCCATGGAGTGGAAGATTGCATGGCAATTTCACTCCAATAAATTCATCAATTACATCCAAGAAAGGTAAAGAAAAACTTTCTTATGGTAGTAAAACATTTACAAGTTTTGAACACATTCATGGAGATTCAAGATGTTCATAAAAGAGCCTTGGTGAGGAACTTGGATTGCCCTTTGTTAGACTCCAAGAGTAAGAAAGGCACATGCTCATGATATAAGGAGAAGTAACCTTGGACCAAGAAGGTCTGAGAGGATGCTGAGTTCAGTGCAACAATAAATGTATGATAGCTACATGACTCATCATTGTGCCTACATGACCAAGGTAATACAAGATGTTGAACCTTCTTGTTTTGAAGATGCAACTAAAAATGTGGATTGGGAGAAATCTATGGATGAAGAGATGGCTGCACTTTATGCAAATGAAACATGGAAGTTGGTTCCATTTATGCAAGGAAAGAAACCCACAGGATGCAAGTGGGTTTAATATGTAAAGCACCATGCTGATGATAGCATAGGCATGCATAAAGCACAATTGGTAGCAAAAGGATATGCATAGACATATGGCATTGATTATGAGGAAACATTCAGCCTTGTAGCTAAAATGTCTACTGTTATAGCACTTCTTGCATTAGCTACTACAAAAAAGTGGACTTTGCATCAGATGGATGTGACGAATGCTTTCTTATATGGTGAGTTGAAAGGAAGAAGTATACAAGGACTAGCCGCAAGGATATGAAGATTCAAAGAACCCTGAATATGTTTTCACATTGCAAGAGGCTTTGTATGGGCTTAAACAAGACCCTCTTGCTTGTCATGCAAGGATTGTTGATTAATTAACCACCATTGGATTTTCTATGCATGATGGACATCATTCATTATATGCAAGGAAGGGTGATGATGGCATCACAATTGTGGTTATTTATGTTGATGATTTGATTGTAGGAGGTGATAATGAAGAAATCATTAGAGGTAAAGAAAATCTTTATGTAGGAATTTGGCATGAAATGTCTTGGTGTGCTATGATATGTTTTGGGCATTGAATTTATACATACAAAATTAGGTATATGGATGTCACAAAGGCAATATGCCTTGAGTATGCTGCAAACATATGGTATGGCTGATTATAAGCTAATCTCTATGCCATTAGATCATAATTTAATTTGGATACTACATCAGGTGAAGCATTGGAAAATGCTACTATGTATATGAAAATTATGGGAAGTTTGATATATCTCACAATTGCAAGGCATGAATCTAAGCTACACGATTGAAATTGAAAGTCAATATATGCAGGTTCCCAAGAAACTACATTTAGATGCTCTGGGGTGCACTCTATGTTATGTGAGTGCTACTTTGGATTATGCATCATTTTATGAAGTTGATGTAGATTTGCAGGTTCATGGATATAGCAATGTAGATTGGGCTCGTAGTATTCCAGATAGAAGATCTACTAGTGGCTTTCTATTCTCACTTGAGAGTGCAACTATTGCATGGGGTAGCAAGAAGCAACCCATTGTTGCTTTGTCAAGTATAGAGTCTGAGTATAGAGGTGCTACATTGGTAGCATGTGAAGCATCATGGTAAGATATGCTACTTTCACATTCAGGTGTGGAAGTGCAAAATCCGATCATCATCTATTTTGATAATCTTAGCAACATTCAATTAGCACAAACTTCTATGTTTCATGCTAGAACAAAGCATATCAAGGTATGTTATCACTACATTAGAGAGAAGGTATTAGTAGGTGATATTGATCTTGTTTATGTGAGGACAGATGAGCAGGTTGTTGATATATTCACTAAAGCACTTGGAGCAGAGAAGCCAAAGAAGTTTCGAAAGATGCTTGGATTAGAGGACATGACATTGATCTTGAGGGGGAGTATTGGGATATCAAGCTCAAGATGTGATGATTGAGGCTGATAGGTATCACTTTTTCATTTCTCTAGATGTATAGTGGTCACACCAGTTTATGTCAGGGATACTTTAGTGAGCTTTACTAGATTCATCTACCAAGAGTGATGGCACACTTGTTTCTTACTAGCTCACTCATTCATGGACATCGGGTTTTTCCTTATGTAATATTCTTTCTATATTGCAGTCGTTGTATTGTTGTATTAGGTCATTCTTTTATATTCCTTTTATGTAATAGAAGAAGAAGAAGATCATTCTTCCTTGCTTGAATCTGTGTGTGTTCTCCTCTTTGTGTGTAAGAGTGTGTGACTGAGCTCTCTTCTTTATCTCCTTCCTCATGAAACTATACACGGGACCTGACCACCAATCATGATTGATAACTCACCTACTCACAACTTTATATATTAGGATGCAGTCAAAAGAGTTAAGATTGCCCAACACCCTAGTGCATATAAATACATTGTATCTATGATGTAGTGTCAAGATAAGAGGATATAGGACACGATGGTCTTCAATTTGGAAGTTGAGTTCTAGGGATTTATCAATAATCTACTAGAATTTCACATTATCAACATGGATAGGATAGAACCAGTGTTAAGAAAACAGCGGCTTTGGGCTTTAGTGTTGAAAAAAGTTCCCAAAAAATACTATTGAATTTGTTAAGAATGGAAGTGTGTTTTGTATTCAAGGTGAGAGGAATGTATCATGCAAACCCCTCATATCATGCATTCAATTAGATTCTTTATTTGATTCACATGATGTAAAGGATGTTCATTCTTTGTATAGTTTCGATGCTTATCATTCTTTGCATACTTATGACATTTTAGATGTATCTTTTATGATTGCAATTTAATATGGATATGAAATTTTATTATTCCTTTTTCAAGAATGTGTGGTTAAGGATTTTAAATAGTTAATGTTTGAATATAAAGATTTATTTCTTATTGATTTGCCTAAGGGATTACCACCTTCACGAGGAGATAGTAGAGTTAGTTTTTGACACTAAACCTATTTGTAAACCACCATATAGGCTTAGTGCATCTCAACATCAGGAAGTAGAATATTAGGTTCAATATTACTTACATGAGGATTCATTAGGCCTGGTAATTCCCCTTGGCCATCCCCAATGCTCCTAGTTAAAAAGAAAGATGGCTATATGTGATTGTGAATCCTTCATAGATCATTAAATGAGGTAACTATTAAGAATATGCTTCCAATGCCTAGGTTGAATGATCTATTTGACCATTTATATCAAGGTCAGTTCTTAACTGAGATTTATTTAATATTTCAATATCACGAGATCACGATGAAGGCCTACATTCAGGACTAGATATGGGAAAAATGAATTCTTGGTGATATCGTTTGGTCTTATCAATGCTAGTGCTACGTTCATGATGCTCACCAATATTGTGTCATTGCCCTATTTTGGAAAGCTCATTGTAGACCTTCTTGATGATATTTATTTATAGTAGGTCAAAAGAGGAACACTTATATGAAGTCTTCCACGTGTTACAAGAAAATTTTCTCTTTGATTAAAAGTGGAAGTGTGAATTTTACAAACTAGAGGTTACATATCTTGGTCATATCATCCTCAACATTGGAAGAACATGGATCTTGATAAAGTATACACTATGATGGAATGGCCACATCCTAGAAACTTGGAGGAGCTTTAGATTTTCCTAGTCTTATATTTAGGACTATACCAATGCTTCATTAAGAACCATGATAAGATAGCTATTCTGATTATGGAGCAATTTAGAGGGCAAGAATAGCCTTATATTGGGGAGATGAACAAAAGAAAGTATGAAGACGTTGAAAGGAGCTATTGTTAAGGCTCCACTTTTTCAAATAATGGATCCTAATTGGCCATTTATGGTTGAACAAATGTTAGGGACTTTGTTATAGGAGCCGTTTTAGTCCATGATGATTTACTAATAGGATTTGAGAGTAAGAAAATAGAACCAACTTAGGGAAATTACTCCTTCTATGAGAAGGAGTTGTATGAAATTGTCATTTCTTTGAACAAATGTTGTCATTATTTATATGGTTCCAAAGTTACAGTAGTGTTTGATCAAGAGAAATTTAAGTGGCTCTCTATTCAAGGAGACCTAAAAGGTCATAAGGCTTGATGAGCAGAGATCTTCCAAGAGTTTTATTATGCACTTAAGTATAGGAAGGGAAAGTTTAATGTAGTGGTTCACTTAGCAACATGCATATTCTCAATGGACACGGAGAGGGCATGATTCGGTCTAGGTAATCGTGGATAGGTTAACCATACTGGGTAACTTCATTCCAACACAAAGCACAATGAAGACACTGGAGTTGGCTAGGTTCTTTATAGAGCACATTTACCGATTGCATGGTCTTCCTTCATACATTATTTAAGATTGGGATCTAAAGTTTACTAGCCACTTTTGGAGACCGAAATTAGCATAAGTATGGTTGAGCATCTAGAGATGGATGGGAAAACTGAGAGGGTAATTAACCAAATCCTAGAAGGTATTCTAGGAGCATATGTAAATGAATGGAAAACTAATTGGAAAGAGTACTTCCCTATAGTAGAGTTTGCATATAGTAATACCAACAAATCTTACACTGTGGATAGTCCATTTATGCTTATTTGTGATTTTCAACAAAGAGCTCGTTATGTAGTAGGATTGCAACACGAGCAAGTCAAAGCTATAGAGGACTTGTTGGAAATGATGAATGAAATATTAGGTTTGCTAAGGATAGAATCAGAGAGCTCAAGGTAGGGTTAGATCTTATGCTAAACCGCAAAGGAGAGAAATCAACTTTGAGGTAAGAGAGAAAATGTATCTTAGATTTTCCTCTATTGGATATGCACTTGTGGACTCTAGTTACATAATTGGTTCTTGTTGATTCAAGCAGCTATATATACATGCATAAGGTTGGGACGAGATAATCTCTCTAGCAAGTGGTGGTCATAATTTGTTAGTCTCTTGCAAGATCCATGATAACAACACCAAAGATATTTTCATAGATTTTGTAAGCCTAAATTGTGGTATTTACTGAATTCAATTTGGTGATATAATAGTAACAAAGTATCTATTCATGTTGGGATCATGTAAAGCTAAGAGGCAAACCTCTAGAGAAGAAGAAGTGCATTCTTGGATATAATAAGTATCCACACTTTGAATAGTTGTATTTCTCAATGAGTGCGAGATACTCCCCCTTCTCACATATAAGAACGTGTGGAACAAAACATATTACATGTTTTTCTAGAAATATATCAATCAAGTATTTCAAAAAAGAGAAAACTACTTTGGTGTATACTTCAAAAAGATCCTTGGCTTCTTATGGAGCTCCCTATGTACATACAAGGCCCTCAATGCATGGAAAAGAAAATGCCATACTTATATATACCTTCAAGATGCACATTTCTCATCATAGACCTCTCTAAAGAGCCAAGAATGTGTAGAAGAATGATCAAGAAAAACATGTTATGAGATTTCCCTCAAGAGAGATCTATTCACCATGGTAAAATTCTACAAAAACGGGTTCTCCTTGAGTGTTTTACAAAATTGGTCAACCTTATCCATAGCAAAATGGCAAAGCTAGTTAGAAATAGTCTAAGACCACTTGCAGGGTATTCTAACTAGTTTATTCAGGTATCTTTGCCAACAAAAAATGAATTTTGTAATCAAGTATCTACCCATTCTATTGACCATTACAAAAAACCATATGAGCCATAAAAATGGGACTATACTAAAAGGGAAATAAATTAGAAAGATGTGTCTTATCCAAAAGGAAAATTAGCCTACTCATATATTATATCCTCTTGTCTCCTCTTAGTTTTTGTCACTCCATTCTTATATTCACCATAGCCTCGCCTTCTTTACAAGATGTACTCGTAACAACTTAGTATACCCACTCTGTCGCTTTGAAATATATGCAAGTTGAAGTAGATGCTTTTTTTGGAAGATGGTTAGCAAAATTTCACAGATTCTTTAGCATATAGATATCCATTTGTGAAACTATGTGCATGATTTACTGCAAACACACACACACACACACACACACACACACACATATATATATATATATATATATATATATATATATATATATATATATATATATATATATATATATATATATATATATATATATATATATATATATATATATATATATATATGAAGAAATATGGTTTACCAGTATAAGAGAGTGCAAACTTAAGGCCTTTTTGATTTCATGTTGTAATTTGAATGACTTTCAATTGAAACATAAAATCTCATCTTGAGATCGGTATGGTTATTATTTACAACTTCGATTCTTGTGCTATTAATTAACTACTAGTTTATCGTACCATTGGAATCCATGTGTTCATTATTATGTGTTAAATTTGAGTTTATAACTTTGTATATGAAAAAAATATCTTATTTTAAGGTTTTTTTATTTTGTTGATAGCATGCATTTGATTATAAATCTTTAAGCATCAATAGTGAGCAAAATTATGACACGTGGTTCAATGGTAACAATTCATGATGACACCAGAAGACTAGATCATGAAGAAAGTCAAAGCATGCTTTGACATGAAAGTTTACCACACAAGAAGAACTTGACATCATTAACGCACAAAGTATGAAAGAAAATATGAAACTCTCTTTCTCTCTCCTTGCTCATCATCAATATAGATTGGAAATAAAGGAAACTCGATGTAAAATTTAATATCAGAATAATTTTATGTTGCCATCTTGTAATTCTTTGCTTCATCTTCTAGCATAGGTATCAACCATTTCATTGACTTCTTCTAAATTAGAACCATTATTACAAAGATCCAAATCTACTTTGTTATCACTCCATGTATCAATTTTAAGTCCATGTGCTCGAAATAAACCACAATTTTTATTTATTGCTACATGTAAGAGTGGAGGTGCTATGTGTGCCTCCTCTAGCTAAGGATGTATAGATGTTTGCCAGGTGGCATTCATATGAAGAGCCACTTATTATCTTTGCATGTAGAGAAGGAGAGGGCATTAGTTGGAAATCACATGGTTGTGAAGCATGATTCATGAGCATCTCTCATCTCATCTTGTTAGGTTCTAGGTTTGGAATCATCTTTTTTCTGCTTTCTCTAGGTTTCCTCTATAAAAAAAACACGAGGAAGTTATTAGGGGTTGTTCTTACACTGGTATTGGAGCCATAGAGTCTTCACAACAATTACCATGCATGAAAACATACTATAAGGCATCTATAATCACATGGAAAGGCAACCATAGAGTATCCCAACCAGCCAAGGAGTAAGGAGCAAGAATCGCTCCATCCCTCTTTCCTCAAGTGAAAGAGATGAAGTTCCTAAGCTCCTTAGATAGGTTGAGCATGTGCTTGTATTTTTAGACATGGAATTATTACCTACACTCATGAGACTTCTCAAATAATTACGATAGATTGAGAACTCCATGGAAGCTTTACTTTAGAGGTATTTGAAAACGTTATTTTTCCTCTTTTTAGAAGATTATTTAGAGGATCTTTGCTGCAAGGTTTGGGGAAGTTTTTGCACATGTACAATTTCTAAATTGAGAACTTGGATCTAGTCTACATCTACACCCCAAACTTCAAAAAGTTGTTTCTATTTGCCAAGATATCAGTTTTCATGATTTTTGTTACATCTTGAACCTTATGCTCCATGATGACACCAAGAACATGTCATTTGGATAAAAGCTTGTAGCTCCAAGTGTCTCTACAAGTTCTCTAAAGATTTTAGATACAATTTCTGGAGCCTTGCTTGTGCAACTCAAGGGCCCAAATTAAATTTCTTCACTTGGAAATACGTCATCAATACAAGACCTTGGTGTTGGAGATCATTTTCTTTGACATAGGAAATGTCTAGGACTAGTGAGGATCCAAATTTGCTCATAATGCACTCATTATGTTTGATTTGACGATGTTTTGAAGGGTTGATGGTGCATCACATGTTCTACATGTCCATGAGACATTTTGAAACCTATTTTGGGGCTCGCAAGGGTTGGGACTAGAGGATGAAATCTTTGAAGACCAAGGCAATTTTGCATTTCAAGATTTGAAAATTAGTAGGGAAGTGTTTCTGAGTAGTTTCCTTTACTTTAAGGACTCTATTTTCTTCTTTTTGTTTAACTTCAAACAACATTGTTTAAAATGTAAACTCAAGGAAAAGGAACATTAGAAAATCCTCCACCAAAAGACCAACACACATGTTAGAGAATAACCAACTATTTAAAATGAAAGATGTTGAGGAAGAGGTTGAATTATATGATGAATCTAGTACTCATACTCAACACCTCAAGCTGATAGAACAACCAAACAAGAATCCATCTTACAAAGTATTACCTCAGCCTCTAAACAATTAAAAACTCAACTCATTGCTTTAGAGACCCAAATAAGAGTTTTAATCATAGTTAGATATCATGGCAAAGAAGCTTGTTTTCAAGAAACTTCAAAAATGGTATGGAGAGAGCATGAACTTTTCACACCTTCAAAGAAGGAAACCCAGGAGATACACCTTTTCTTACATATTCAAAGCCTCTTTCCTTCATGGGGTTGATGGATATAACAAAAAAATGCATTCTACACTTTTTTACAAAAGTGAATAGATTCGCATAGATTCAAGGGAAACCCACATGAGTGTTCGAAGCAAGTCTCTTATTCGTGCCTCATGTTACAAATTGTGGATGAGCCTTAAGGAAGATAAGGCTATTTCTATGGATTGGTCTACGTTTGAAACTCTTTTCTTAAAAGAGTTTCCACCTAAGAATGAGGTGGACCGTAATTGGGGTGAGTGGGAGATAGTGATGCAGAGAGGTAGTCCATTCTCTATTTACCTTTCATATTATAGAAAGATTATAGTAAAACTCAAAGGTTTAGATAATTTTGACAAGACTCCAGGCTTTTTTGATGTATATGATTTTCATGCTTTGTATAGTTTGGATGCTCATCATTCTTTTCATGCTTATGACATTTTATATGTATCTTTTATGATCATAATGTAATATGGATATGACTTTTTACTATTCGTTTTTTTCAAGAATGGGTAGTGAAGAAAAACAGTTAATGTTTAAATATAAAGATATATTTCTTGTTGATTTGCCTAAGGGATTACCACCTACCTTCATGAGGACATAGTGAACATGATATAGACTTAGTTTTTGACACCAAACCTATTTGTAAACCACCATTTAGGCTTCGTGCATCTCGGCATCATGAAGTAGAAACTCAAATTCAAGATTACTTAGATAAGGGATTCATTAGGCCTAGTAATTCCTCTTGGTCAACCAATGCTCCTAGTTAAAAAGAAAGATGGCTTTATGCGATTGTGCATCTTTATAGAGCATTAAACAAAGTAATTATTAAGAATAGGTCATTAACACCTAGGTTGAATGATTTATTTCACCAATTACATCAAGCTCAGTTCTTGACTGAGCTTGATTTAAGATCTAGATATTATAAGATCATTATAAAGGTAGAGGATGTACCTAAAACTCCATTTAGGACTAGATATGGGCAATATGAGTTCTTTGTGATATTGTTTGGTTCACCCAATATTGTCGCAACAAACATGACACTCAGGAACATTCTGTTATGGCCCTATTTTTGGAAAGCTCATTGTAGAATTCCTTGATGATATTTTTTTTATAGTAGGCCAAAAGAGAAACACTTATATGAAGTCTTCCATGTGTTACAAAAAAAATCGATCTTTGATTAGCATTAGAAGTGTAAATTTTTCAAACTAGAAGTTGTATATCTTAGTCATATCATCTTCATCATTGGAATCAAGATGGATCTTGCTAAAGTATGGGCTATTATGGAATGGACACATCATAGAAACTTGGAAGAGCTTTAGATCTATCTAGGCTTATATTCAAGACTCTACCAAAGCTTTATTAATAACCATGCCCGAAGCTTAACCGACCCTTTATGGTTGAAACAAATGTGAGTGATTCTGCTACAGGAGTGGTTTTAGTCCATGATGGTTTACTAGTAGGATTTGAGAGTAAGAAACTAGAACCAACTTAGGGAAATTACTCCTTCTATGAGAAGGTGTTGAATGCAACATGTTTATTTTCCATCTAGTGGAAATGAATCTTGTGGGAAGAGATTGAATATTGTTGAATGCAAGCTTACATTTGTTTAAAGTCTCATTTTAGAGTATTGCAGCCGAAAAAAAAGTATTTTGTGATCGTACAAGTTTCCAAATTTATACTGTTTCTTAAAACGTGTGAGGTTGTCATATCGTTGGTTACCTTCATACATGTTTGGAGCAAAGGTATTTGGATTCTATTCCTTCAATTTATTGGATGCATGCATACTTTTCTTTGCTAAGGCATTTTTATGCATTAATATGAAGCTGCATGTTTATGCATTAATATGAAGCTCAAAGCATCAAGCAAACATTTGAGTTAAAGATGTTCTAATGTCCTAAATCGTTTCTTGTAGTAAAGAAGACTGTTCATTCCAACTTTGGAACTTGTACTTAAAACTGATACAAGGTAAATTTAGTCGAAATGATGAATGATCTTTCATGTTTCTCTTTTCATGTAGTGAAGCGAAGTGCTCTCACTTCAGTCTTGAGAATCACACCGCAATGGACTGTTTATTTGGAAAGGTGACTATCATTACTTGACACAGTCACTAGTTGAATTGCTCTTCTTCGAGTCAAAAAAATCTTGGCACGCATTCATCTCTTGGCATGAACCGACTGTGTTTTCATATAGATAGAATGGTGTGGTTTATGGCATACAATTGTCTTTTGCCGTAACAATAATTTTGCCACTCTGATAGAAGAAAACATAAACTAGATTGAACGTTTCGCCATGTTTTGTGTATGTGCATAGTTCCAGAAGTTGGATTGTCTTTATCTTGATAGCTTTGATGGCAAATTAAGTTTAATCATATAGTCAACTTTTATGACTTGTAAAAAAACAATGCAGGGAAAACTACAAAGAATATTTGTTTCTGTGTCGATGCAAACCTGCTTGATAATAATATAATCTCTAATCGTTTTGTTCACACCTTGGCAATCAGGTCCTAACGTCTTCAAACTGATTATGTATGACATGGACAAAGCTATGGTTTCCACAATAGCACTCATACATCATTTAACATTAATTGATGAGATCGAAATGGAGGCCTTAGGCTTAGATCTAGGAATTTGATGCCCACTGTATCTCTTTGATCAAGATTTCAAAGAATTTAAAGTTTAGCAAGTTTCCTAACTACGAGAATTAACGGAGCTATGAAAATCAAATGCAAGGAGATGACTATTAGTTCCTCTTTCTATGGGATTCTTGGTGGTATACCTAGAAATAAGGTGAAATTTTGCCATTAAAAGCTTGCTTCATCAAAGGACATTAAAACCTTAATAGAGCTGATGAAGGGAAGTTTTTTTTTAGAGAAAGCTTGTAGATAGCTAAGATTTCATCTTTACAGTGCTCCCTCCTTTTCATGAACCCTTACGACATGCCTGGTGAACCTGACATGAAAGGAGGTGAGGGTAGAGTCTTCGAGCTTAGGTGAGTGAAGTTTAGCAAGAAGTGGGGTTTGAAGAGCTCTTCCCATTTGACTGTTTATGGGAGACACTACAATTTCCCAATTGGACGTCATAACTAAGCTTTTGGATTTTAAACAAGATGAGAAAAGACAAAGTGCCATTCAAGCGTTTCATGAATGAGTTATTAAATGGAGTGGCTACTTGGATGGTAAAAATATTACGCAATTTTGCAAAGAATACGAGTTGGGAGCTCGGTACCTTGAAACTGGGCTTACAGAAGACTCCACAACATTTGTACACTAAGTAGCATGATTATTTGAAGAAATACGTATGCATCTTGTTCATTGTTTGGTGCCACTTCAGTTTATTGCTCCTTCTTCCTCAAAGTTTGTCAACTTGCAAAGAGTGCTACTCTCTCTGAAGAGCTTCAACTCCAATGACTAAGGTCTCATTGGAAAGATACTACGGTCTAGTTTATGCCTATAAATTTTGAGATCATTGGATTCATTACTTTCATATATATTGAAGATTTACAATCTCAGGGTCATTCTCTGCAACTCCCTAAAATTTTGGGATGACACCGGTTTAGTGTTAAGGTGATTGATCCTTGTATAATTCATATAAATTAGGATTTTATGCATTATAGCAAGCCAACCCTCCTCGGAATTTTATGCATTATAGCA
The DNA here is from genome assembly GCA_020310875.1 of Ceratopteris richardii. Taxonomy (NCBI): domain Eukaryota; kingdom Viridiplantae; phylum Streptophyta; class Polypodiopsida; order Polypodiales; family Pteridaceae; genus Ceratopteris; species Ceratopteris richardii. The sequence continues at coordinate 319,541 of MU260082.1, read as the reverse complement.
AGCCAACCTTATGTATGGCACCCCCTTAAGAGGAATTTTTCCAATTATTACTCTGCTAGGTGCTCTTAGTGTTTGAAGTCATAACTTCCATCCATTTGTAGAAGGTTCTTGTGAGCTAGTCATGGTGCAAGTTATCTGTCTTGCATCAACTTGTTCTTGTTGATGTTCAAAAGTACCTATTGGGTTTTATTGCACTAACCACAAGCTTACAAGGTCTATTTTACATATCCAAAGAGCTAGGGCTATTCCTATGCTAGTTTGCAAGTCTGAAAGAAAATATGTAACTCTCTTTCTCTCTCCTTGTATTTTTTATGTCAATTCATTGGTGTCATTGGTTTTGGACATTGACTTGTTTCAATCTTTTCGTTAAAACGTATCACTTCTCTTTTGCATCTTAATGGATGATCCTCATGCAAGAGCCATTGATGTCGATGATAAATATTTTTATTGGGATTCTTATTATAAACTGATCTCAACCAATCACCACAATAAGGACAAGCTTTATATCCCTTAGTAGATATTCTTGCATCATGAAATCCATAAAAATATAATTAGATTAACTCACATACAATTGTATATATATTAAATAAAAAAATTACATCATTACCTAAGCACGCACCATATCTTGGAAAATCGTATGTATTCCAAACCACAATTCCATGAACCATAATGCATCTTTGATTAATGCTTTTCCATACATCAATGACATTAATACCTCTCCATAACTTTTGGAGATCGCCAATGAGAGGAGTAAGATATATATTCATGTCTTTAACTTGTCTTTTTCTTGGGATTAAAAGTGAAAGCATTGAATGTTCCTTTTTAATGCTAATGTATGGTGGGAGATGGTAGTTGATGACTATCACTAGCCATATTGACCATTTACTAGATTCCATCGAAAATGGATTAACTCCATCTAATGCAACTCCTAACTTTAGATTGTGTGGCTGTTGTGCAAAATCAGGCCAGCTGAATCAATATGTTGAAAAGCTGCACTATTTTCTAGAGTGATAATTCAGGGCTTTGAAACATATGTTTAATTTGTGGAGCCAATGGAAAATATCTCAATACCTTTTTTGGGATTTTCATCTTCATCTTTATATCGAGAGATTGAAATTTTGGACATGTCAAAGAGGTTGCATATTCATCTCTATATGAAAGACAATCGTAATGACATGCTTGTATACACTAATAATCTATACCAAGATTGTTGATTATCTTCTTCATTTCATCACGTGATGTACAAAGAATATCCTTGCTTGGTAAAAACTTTTCAAATAGTAACGTGCAAGTTCATGGAAAAAGGTGATATGAATGAAAATAAGTAAATAAATAAATAAAAGTTATACCTTAATAGTGCCAAAACAAATACATTACTCCATCCAAAATGATTTTGAAGATTGAGAATAAGTAAGCTTGCACTTATTCGTGTCAAGTGACTTCTTTCATATATACACTTCAGATATTCTTCTCAAAGATATTTCTCATTTTTAGAAATATCAATGTTTTCACTGTCGTTTTGATACCAATCCTCAATAAAGTTTGCCATCTCATCATCTTCATCATTATCACAAAAATCTTGTACTTTATCTTCTTTTGAATATAGGTCTTTCAATCTTTCATATTCAATAGGATCACTTTTGCATAGCCTCCTCACGTAAGCTTCCAATAAATGACATCTTACTAGAATCTCTGAATGGTGTGGTGGAATATCATCAATGTCTTACATTGGAATCTACACACATGGATATAAATCATTAGTATTCCATAAATGAATGAAAAGTAAACTTTAAACATAAATTTAAATATTTAAGTTAATTTGAAAAGAGTTTCAATCAATTAGAATTTTCAATGCAACACATGATAGGTGGATCGAAAGTTTTCCTTGCTCTCTAGCTAATCGGTGCTCTTGGAAATCTACACCATCCATAATTCACTAATAATTCATCACCAGCATGTGATGAAGTAATAGCATTGAAAACTATGTATCTTGCTACATTTCTACTCATGTATGGTGATTCATGACTTCCTCAAATGTGCAATTAGGCATTGAATTATTATATCCTTGACTATTGTTCATTAAACCTGCTATACTTCTGTGTGTGTAAGGTCTTCCATCAATATATAATCTTTCATTTTTTGCATGTGTAATCCCTCTATTAGCAAGAGAAGCTGCATTCAAGCATAATCCATAAGTAGTCATGCTTTGAACATAATGTGTAAGTTGATGCCAATATCCCCATCCATATATAAGACCACAAAATGACATAAGAGTGACTTCAGAGTTCGGAGGCACATACAAATCCTCTACAATAAAGAGACCATAGCCAGAACCAGTAATAGTGGAGGGATCAATCATATACCAATTACTACCCACATACATACATATATACACATACACTTTACATGCATACAGATACACTTACACATACATACATACACTTACATATACATACACGCACATACATGCATATACATACACATATGCATACACACAAACATACATGCATACACATACACATATACATATACATACAAACACATACATACTAAATACATACCCATAGACACACATACATGTATACACATACACATATGCATAAACTTACACATACATACATAAACTTACATGTACATACATACACACACATACACATATGCATACACTTACACATGCATACATACCCACACATACACATACATACACACACATACATGCATACACATACGCATATACATGCACTTACACATACATACATACATACATACATACATACACACACATACACATACCCACACCTATACATACACACACATGCATACTAAATACATACCCACACACATACATATATATATACACACACATACATGCATACACATAGAAATATACATACACTTACATATACATACATACATGCACACATACTTGGATGCACATACACATATGCATACACTTACACATACACTTACACATACATACATACCCACACATATACATACACACACATACATACTAAATACATGCACACATGCACATACACACATACATACACTTACACATACATACATAATGCACCTACACATACATACATACACACACATACATACCCACACATACACATACATGGATACTCACACACATACACATACACATACACATACTTCTAGAAACACGCATACACACACATACATAACACACAAACATACACATACACATACACATACATACACACATATGTACACTAAGACATACATACATACACATACCCACACATATAGATACACACACATACATAATAAATACATGCACACATACACATACACCCACATATACATACATAAATAAACATGTCATACATTTATAGTTTTGTATGTGTATTTATGGGTTAGAATGTGTATTTGTGTATATGTGAATATGGGTGTATGTGTAAATGTGTATATGTGAATTTGTATGTATGTAAATAATCAGATTATTAATATCTAGTACCTCTATTTGCCACAAGATTAGATTTTGATCAATCAAAGAGAACTCTGCCACCATCTCCTAATCGCGCAAGGACTACTTATTGTAAGTATATCAAACTTTTAATTTTAATAATTGATAGATACATACATGTTTATATATGTTTTCTTATTGTTATATTATAATCAAATTCTGATCAATCAAAAGGTACTCCACCACCCCCTATCCATGCAATGACATCACATGTGTCCTCCAATAGGAATTATGATTATTTTTTCTATCAAGAGCATATTATATGTTGGTGTAATTTTTGCTATGGCATGTATCAAAGAACATGATTGGAATGTATTGAACATGAGGGAGAGTATGGTAGTCTTCACCATGGATTACCACCTCATCAACATGATAGAGCTTGGGTATGTATTGATTCTATAAGTTAATGTCATTATTTTATTTGAAAATCATACACAAAATCAAATTATACTTAATGTACAGGAATATTTGCTCGATGATGATGATGATTCTCCTACTAATAATGCTAATATACCTCATACACATCACGGACTTGTCGTTCATCAATTACAAGTAGAGGTTTCTTGAAATCCTCTACCTCCTGGTTTACATACTAAAACGTCTAAAGATTATCCTGTGCCAACTCGTGATCGTCCTCTAGTATAAACATATGATAGAAGAAGATATGGAGGATGGAATAGAGGACCACTTCCTTTAGATGCAGAGAGATGAATTCTTGGCACTGTTATAGGCAAACTCAACTAAAGGAAGATAGTCTTCCCAATCAGTCTGTTTGGAAGTGACATAAGCTCTAAGTATGTCTTCCAAGATTTGATTGACTTTCTCTGTCTATCCATCCATCTGTGGATGTTCAACTGTACTTAAACTTAGTTTAGTTTCAAGTCTACTAAAGACTGCTTGCCAAAAATGACTTGTAAATTGCGCATCTCTATCAAAAACTATGTCTACTAGAAGACTAACTCATAGGTTCGGTTAATATCAGGATGTCTTGCACTTCGAGCATCATGGCATTCTAAAAGTACTTGATTTCGTATGTCCGGCATACTTGGGCCACAAACCTTACCTTTATAAAAAAATATTCATCTTGGAGAGAATAGTGTTTAAACTTTCTCTCAAAAGTACTTGCTTCATTCTGTTCATCTTGTTTAGCTACTTTCCATGCTTGACTGTAGCTTGGATCTTCTTTGCAGCTTCCTTTCAAAGTTGAAATAAATTCACTTTGAATTTGTACAAAACTTGGTTGTTCAACATAGGCATCCAACTTAAGGCGTCTGCCACTGCATTGAACTTTCCTTTTCTGTACCTTAGTTCATAATCGAACTCTTGTAATTGTTCAGCCCATCTTGCTTTTCTACCTCTCAGATCTGGTTGGTTTGCAAACCACTTGATGCTCTCTTGATCAAAGACTATGGTTAACTTTGATCCGTACAGGTAATGGCACCATTTCTTCAAAGCATTTATAATAGAGAACATCTCTCGCTCATAGGTAGAGTAGTTTTGTTGAGCACGACTTAGCTTTCTACTCTCGAAAGCTATTGGTCGACCATCTTGGCTTAGTAGCACTCCTACCGTAGATGAACTTGCATCTCTTTCTAGTTGGAAAGGCTTGTTCGGATCTACAATTTGTAGAATCGGGGCCGAAGCTAAAGCAAGTTTAAGTTCTTGAAAACTCTTTGCTTGTTCCTCTTTCCAATTTATCTTCTGATGCTTCCCTTTGAGTTGATCCGTCAAAGGTACTGCAATCTTGGCATATCCAACCACAAAATTCTGATAATATCTTGCCAATACGAGAAAACTTTGTAGTTCTCGAATCATCTTGGGCTCAAGCCATTCAAGAATCACTTGGACCTTTTCAGGGTCAGCTTTGATTCCTTCCATGGAAATAATATGGCCTAAATACTTTACTTTTGGGGTAAAGAATTCACATTTTGACTCTTTACTGTAAAGTTTATTATCGTGAAGAAGTTGAAAAAATTTTTCCAAGTGCTCTGAGTGACTTTCATGATCTTTACTGTAGATCAGAATATCATCGAGAAAATCTACAACAAATTTTCCCAAGTACGGCTTAAGCACTTGATTCATTAAATTCATAAATGTGGCAGGTGCGTTTTTCAACCCAAACGGCATCACTAAAAACTTGTAGTGACCATACTTTGTTCGAAAGGCTGTCTTGGGAATATCATCATCTTTGATTCTAACCTGATGATAACCTTGGCGTAAATCAATCTTAGAAAAGACTTTAGCCCCCTCTAAACTATCGAAAAGATCTTTGACTAGTGGCATGGGATACTTGTTCTTTATTGTAAGATTATTTAACGTCCTATAGTCTACGCACAACCTCATAGTTCCATCTTTCTTTTTTACTAGAAGGATAGGTGCTGCCCAAGGAGACTAGCTTGGGCGGATAAATCCTTTATCCAAATAGTCTTGAATCTGATTCTCAACTTCTCGATTCTAGACATAGGGGAGGCGATATGGGTTTTGAGATTTTGGCTTGGTTCTCGGAAATAGATCTATACTGTGATCGATGTTTCCATGAGAGGGTGGCAAGCCATCAGGTAGTTTCTTAGGGAACACATTTTTAAACTCCTTCATTAAATTGTTAAATTTACTATGAGCTTCACGAGGAATAAAAGGCGAGACATAAGAAACTTGCTTTGTATTATGTATATTCATTACATCAGTGCCAAGGACAAGAAAAGCTTGAGTCCTGGCTTCAAAATTTACAAGTTTCTTAAATTCAATATATGAAATCAAAGGGATACTTGGAACATCATGCTCGCTCTTGATTTTGTACACTACACCGTCGCGCTCGAATTCCAAAGTGAGAGTAAAATAACACCTGGTCAATGAAGGTCCTAGACTCCATAGTCACTCTCTCCCTAATACCAAATCTACCTGGTCCATTTTCATTATTTGGAAGTCCAAAGTGTCTTTAAATCCTTGGATTTCTAGTTCCAAATTAGATATCATTATGTTCCAAACATGGGTGTCTTGATCGTGCATCATGGAAACAATGTATTTATGAGGAGATGGTTTCTGAGGAAGAGCTAGTTTTTTCATTAATACATAATTAATAAAATTATGCATAGCAGAGTCATCCACCATTATCTGGATGGTGTGCCCTTTGACTGATCCATGGAGCTTGACCAAATCATGTGGACCAAACTCTTGAGGTTGCCACATGTTTTTGGAGATCTGCATTTATGGGTACTATCGCAGTGCATTATCTGAACCTTCTTTGCACTTGAATTTGTATCCAAGTCCAAATTTTGAATCAGATGTGTCTGCTGCTTACCCTTTCCCTTGTCAGTCAAAGAGATCTTAGTTTCTCTTCCAACTGGATAGGCACGACTACGATGTCTTGGCTTGAGACACTTAAAGCACAAATTTTCCTTTTGCACCTTAATATGATCTTCTGGAGAAAGCATGTGCCTAAAAATACGAGGTTTTTTAGACACCCTTTTATTCGATCTTGCCCCTTTGCCCTTGCGCTTAATGTTATTCTTCTGGGAATAACTATTTTCTTGCTGGACATCTAGACGTGAGTTATCCTCATAAATCTGGGCAACCTTAATCACCTCTTCCAGGGATTTAGGTGCATGTCTTTTGAATTCATTTTGAATTCACTAATTAAGTCCTCTGACAAAACCGCGAAGACGATGAAAGTCATCTAAGTTTTTTAATTTCAAAATAAAATCTCGGTATTCTGAAATATAAACTGATAACGGTCTACCTTTCTGTTGAATTTTATCCCACGCCTCCCAGTTGCATTCCTCCTCATCCTCGGGGAGAAACTCTTTCTTGAAGAGGCGAGAAAATTCAACCCAGGTAGTAGGTTTCTTGTGAGTCTCAAAGAGACTCATCCACCAAGTATAACCCTTGGGTCCTAGTGATAAGCTTGCTTCTACTACTCTCACATGGTCAGGGGTATGTTTGAGTTCATGCACATCATTCCACTTCTCCAAGAAGGTCAAAACCGCATCTTTATTCCTATCCTTATCCTCTTTAGAGAAGTAAGGAGGACGGACCTCCTTTCCTAAGGAAAGATCCACTGGGCGGTTATGACTTCCTGACATCCCTACCAAATTAGCAAACAAGGGAGTAGAAGATACCAAACTAAGATGGCTCATGCTTCCCATTAGGGAAAACATGTCTATATGGGGAGAGGATAATCCCTTATCCTTTTCCATCCTAACAGACATTCGTGAAGTTGCAATCATATCTGTGTGACTACCCAAAGTAGCCTTATTGATGTCCCTAGGCGTTTGAAGTAAGTTCAGAATAGCCTTAAGGTGAATTTGGATTCCATCAAAAGATTGATGGAGTTCCGCAACCTCATCCGGAATATTGGACAACCGTCCAAGTCTTTGCTCAACTAGCAACATCCTACTTTCCATATCTTTCCTCTTGTTTAAGGTAGTGTTTGTTTCCCCTTTCCTTACAGAATCCTCAACGTCTAATGCTACTATCGTAGATTCTATTTTTGATGCATCAAACGCATGACTAGTATTTGAAACCATAGGTGCAGATGAATGCAATGCACATGAAACTACTGGTGGTCTAGTCATGAATGAGGATGTTACTAACATAGGAATGGAAACATACATCGACACAATAGTAGTACTCGTAAGTGAGACATGGCTAGAAGTCCCCTCCATCGCACATAGAGCGTTATTAAACTTACTAACTTAGTATTCCTAATGCATGTGGTGCGTGCGACAAAATCAAAAGATCTATGCAAGAATATCACAAGAAATCATCCTTGATAATTTGGTCCGTCGAGGTCGACTTGATTCTAGTTGAGAGTGCTAGAATAATGACAAAGTTAGGTCTCCGAATCTTCACTCCATAGCTCCACTTCCTTTAAACTTTGCTCGAAACTTTAGCTTCCTTTAGCTTTTGATAGGAGCTTCTCGTGGAGAATTAATATTGTTTTCTTTGTGTTGTAGCAACGTCAAACGGTAGAGCACGAACAAAGCTTGGACTTATGGCTAAAGGATTGTAGCCGATCGCTTTAGGTCACGGTTTCGACTCCGTCAAGCGACTAATGCAAGAATTCTCTTTTATTTCTCTTGTTTTCAAGTTCTGCAACCCAAAAACAAGATCAAAACAAACTCCTGCAATTCAAAAATTACGGAAGCGACGTGATATCTGGGATAGAAGGAATATCTTCAGCGTGCATGTCACGAGTTTGAGTCACCGGAGAAGAAGAACTCTTCTTTTGCTCTGCACTTATGGACTTCTACAATGCTAAAATTCGATTAGAATAAGCTCCTTTCTCCAAGCTACATGGTCTTGTTTTGCTTAGTTGACCTATACCAATAGGTATTAGCCCTACCTAAAGGTATTAGCTTCTACGTTTAGGGAATGAAAGAAAACTGTTTACCTAAAGGCTACAGCGTTTCCCGTTTAGGTTTTGTTTTCTTTAGCCGAAACCGTTTCCGTTTCCCTTAAGGTGCTTTAGTGTCCTAAAGGTGCTAAAGTGTCCCTTACGGGAAACGGTTTCGGACACGCTGTAGCCTTTAGGACACTTTAGCGCCTGAAAAGCACCTAAAAGTTAAGCTATTACGCTGTAGCGAAAGTTGTCTTTAGCCTACAGTATAGGTTTTCTTTAGCTCGATAGGTTTTCGGTGACCGTAAAGGCTACAGCGACACCATTACTTAAGCGAAAGTTGTCTTTAGCCCGTTTACCGGTATTAGCTTAATCCTACCGGACCTAACGTTTAAGCTAATACCTATGGACTGGTAGGTTTTCGCTTAAACGTTTACGTTTACTGTTAGTATTAGCTAATACCCTTAAAGGCTAGAAAGTTTCCCGTTACGGTATTAGAGCTATGCTAATACCTAAAGTAAATGTAAATTATCGCTCCTTTACGGTATTAGCTTAAACGTTGATCGGGTGAACGTTTACGTTAGTTTTCGCTTAAACGTAGTTTACCGGTTAGGTTTTCGAAAACCCAGTATTAGCATAGCTCGTGCGTTAGTTTATGTGTTGTAAACGTAGCATTTCAATTTACGATCTCGTATTCATTCATAGCTTTCTAAACGTAAAAGCTAATACAGTAAACATTTAGAAAACAAACAGTAAACGGAAAACTTAACTCGGTCGGGGCGGCTGGGGCATAGCTAATACGTTCAGTTTTCGGAAAAGCTGCTTTCATTGATTGAACGCGGATTGTGTGTGAAACTAAAGCAGCAAGAAAAGAACAGCCGGAACAGATTCATTAATAATATGTGGCGGAAAGAATAAAGAGAGCTCATATACGACTCCTAGAAGGGGGGAGACAGGAAGAAACAGTAACATCGAAAGCTCAAATAGAACTCGAAGCTGTGCCCTGATCCGTCTAAAAGCTAAAAGAAATCAGCCTCATAAGGGACGGGACGGAAACAAGCTTAGTCTTGTCAGAAAAAACGGTTCTGGTTCTGCTAGTTCTGGGAACAGAATTAGCCTTGGTATCCTGGAGTAAAAGGATTCGAACCTTTGCGTGTCGGTACCAAAAACCGATGCCTTATCGCTTGGCTATACTCCATAGTGGTAACCGAGGGAGAGGTGCGTTAGCGAGAACAGGCGGCGGGTTAACCGGTTCTTTGCAGCAAAGCGAAAGGAAAGGTATGGCAAGTAAATAGGCTTAGTAGGGCTCGAACCTACAATATTACCGTTATGAGCGGTACGTTTCAACCAATTAAACTATAAGCCCACTGTTAGCCAGCCCTCTCTGGGAATGGAGTCAATAGATTTGTTGAGTTAGAAGCGACAATGCCTTCTTTTTTATTCTCTTCGTATTTCTTTCTTGAAGAGTAGGCAACCTTGGGTAGATTACGTGCGGCATGTCCCAAGGAGCGAAGCCGCAGAGGACTCTGTCTGCATTGGGGGTTGAGGGTTTTCCTACCTGTTCTCGTCCTTCCTTCACCACCTCCGTGAGGATGATCAACAGGATTCATGGCGTTACGAACCTCTCACCTTAGCCTTGTGGTAGGGACCCGTAAAGTAAACCACAAGTTAGAAGCATCGAAGACAGCGAAACTAACAAACGGGCATTAGCAACGTTTTTAGCTTTGTTAGTTTCGTAATTAGGTTTTCAGCTTTGTTAGTTTCTTCTAATTTCATTCTTCTGAAAACTAAGCGCGCGTGACGGTATTAGCTCCTACCAATTGGTGCTAAAGTGTCCCGGGGGCGAAGCGTTTACGCTGTAGCAAGACAAGACCATTCAGGTCAAATCGGGTAATGGTCTTCCCTCCGGGCCAACATGGTCTTCGCTTAACCGTGTTGTAAACGTAGTTAGTTGACCGGGTTTTCGGGAGTTTACCTTTTAGGCTTAATTTGACAAGAAGGTGCGGCGATTCAATCAATAAGCTACACCATTCTGGTCTTGTCTTGTCTTGCTTAAGCGTTTTCGATTTTCTAAACGTTTACAACACGTATTAGCATAGCCGTTTACAACACGTAAACGCTTAAACGTTTACAACACGTATTAGCTAATACACGTTTACAACACGTAAACTATCGCTCCTCTTCGCGTTGCCCCGTACACTGGCTCGTTCCCTGTCCCCAGTGATATGGGTAATCTGCTCCGTCCGTCTTTGTCGTTGGAAACACCTATCCCCTTCTATAGAATCTTTCCTCCTTCCTCGAGATGGAGTAGTGGATTCAATAGCTGCTAATTACGAAACTAACAAAGAAACTAAGCTTCGATTCACCCGCCGAAAGGCTTAGCTTCGATGCTTCTAACTTGTTTAGCTTAGCTCCGATCGATTCACCCTTTGCCTTGCCCCACAGCTCCTATGGCAAACTTCGCACCTTGATTGAGGCGTATTAGCGTTTACTAATAGTAAACGTTTACGCTAATACGTGTTGTTTTCGGCTATGCTAATACGTTAGTCAACGTGCTATGCGAGCTAATACGTGTTGTAAACGTTACGGTATTAGCCTCGTTTACGTTTACAACACGTAAACTCTCCTAATCGTTTAAGCGTTTACCGATAGGTATTAGTGCGTTTACCGATAGGTATTAGTGCTAAAGAAAACCGAAAATGTTTACTTATGGTGCTAAAGAAAACCGTAAAGGTATTAGGGCTATGCTTAGCTCCAATAGGTTAAGCGAAAATGCTTAAGGAAGACCATAATGGTCTTCCCTTCGGCCCTTTAAGGGGCTTTTCCTAAGCTAAAGTTTCCTATTGGTGCTAAAGTTGTTAGGGAAACGGAAACGGTTTCGGCTAAAGAAAACGCTTAAGCTATTACGCTGTAGCTTCACCAACATGGCTCTTTAGCTCCTTTACTTTAGGTGTAGCTAATACCTTTAGGGGCGAAGCGGTCAACTCCCGTTAGGCTTAAGCGAAGACCATGTCCCGAAGGGTTAATATTACCACTCAGTCAAGAAGGCGCGATTACGCTTTAGCCAATAGGTATTAGCTTAACCTAAAGGTTTTGCTTAATAATACCATGAAGTAAAGGGCAAGGAGGGAAGACCATGTTGGTCTTGAGCGCAGCTAGCCATGCGCTAAAGAGACCATGTAGGTCTTGTCTTGTGCTAAAGAGACCATGTAGGTCTTGGAATCTACAGCGTATTAGCTACACCTAAAGTGAAGCGTTTCGCTTAAACGTTTAGGAGAGTTTACCGATTCCCATACCGGTATTAGCTTAAGCCTAAAGGTCGGGGCAAAGCCATTAAGTCAAGAAGGGCTCCACGTTAGGGAATCGTGCTAAAGAAACCCTAAAGTAAACAGTTAGGTTAGGCGTTTACCTATACAGTAGGCTAAAGACAACTTTCGCTTAAGCAAGCCAAGACAAGACCAGAATGGTATAGCTGTAGCAAGACCAACATGGTCAAAGCTCCGGGCCAACATCGTTCGCCCTTTACTTCATGGTAATAGCTTCGCCCCTTCTTGACTGAATGGCTCTTTAGCTCAAGACCATGTTGGTCTCGCTGTAGCCTTTACTTCATGGTAATAGCTTAAGCAAGACCAACATGGTGTAGTTGTAGCCTAAAAGTTAAGCTATTACGTTGTAGCCTATCGGCTTTAGCACGCTACGCGCTTTAGGGGCTGTAGCCTACATGGTGTAGCTGTAGATTCACTGTAGCCAACATGGTCTCGCTGTAGCATGGTCTTCCCTCCACTTTATGGTCTTCTTTAGCGCAAGACAAGACCATGTTGGTCTTCCCTTCTTGACTGAATGGTCTCTTTAGCGCCTACATGGTCTTCCCTCCGGGCCAACATGGTTTTGTCAACTCCCTAATACCTATACGGTAAACTTTAGCTCGTTTACAAAACCATAAGGTGCGGTTGACCGGGTAGGGAAACATTTTCTTTAGCGTAAACCGTTTTCTTTAGCTCGATAGGTAAACGTAGTTGCTGCACACCTTCGGGCCTAAAGTAAACGGTTTCGGGTTAGTTTACCGTAAAGGAGCGAACCTAATACCTACCGGTCCTAATAGTTTTCTTTAGCTCGCTACGCGCCGGAGCTAAAGTTTACCGGGTAGGGAAACATTTTCTTTAGCTCTAATACCTTTACGGGTTTAGCACAAACCGTTTCCGAAACCAAAACAAACCGTTTCCGTTTCCGTTTCCCTAACAACTTTAGCACCTTATGGAGCGTAGCTAATACACGGCATTTTCTTTAGCGGGAAACTTTAGCACCCAACTTTAGCACAAGACAAGACCATTCAGGTCAAATCGGGTAATGGTCTTCCCTCTGGGACCATGTTGGTGTAGCTTAAGCAAGACCTTAATGGTCTTCCCTCCAGGCCTTTTAGGTTTTCTTTAGCACCTATTGGAGCTAACGCTTTGCCCCATAAGGTAAACATTTTCTTTAGCACCTAAAGGAGCTTAGCTTCGCCCCAATAGGCGCTAAAGTGTCCTACCTATTGCTGCTAAAGTTGACCTTTAGGGAAACGGTTTCGGAAACATTTTCTTTAGCGGGAAACTTTAGCACCTTATGGAGCGTAGCTAATACCGTTACGGCATTTTCTTTAGGCCGTTTACCCGGTCAACTTTAGCCCCATAAGGCGCTAAAGAAAACGCTTTAGCCAATAGGTATTAGTACGTTTAGGTTTTGTTTTCTTTACTTTCCCTATCGAGCTAAAGAAAACCTAACAGTTTTCGCTTAAGCGCCTAACCGTTTACTTAAGGGTATTAGCTAAGCATGCATAGCGCTTTAGGGTTTCTTTAGCACTAATACCTAAAGGTAAACGCTTAAGCATTCCCTACATGGTGTAGCTGTAGCAAAACCATGTTGGTCTTCCCTCCGCTTTATGGGGTATTAGCTAAGCGTAAAACCGGAAAGTGTCCGTTTCCCGTAAAGAAAACCTGGGAAACGGACACTTTAGCGACCATGTTGGTCTTCCCTCCTTGCCCGTTAAGGGAAACGGCTAAAGCTGGGGTTTGGGCGATAGTTTTCGCTGTAGCAAAGACTAAAGAAAATAAAGGGAATGAATGGTAAACGCTTACTTTTAGGTTTTTGGGTACCGTAAAGGCTAAAGCGTTTTCTAACCGATTCCCAATAGGTTTTCTTTAGCCCTAATACCTTTATGGGAAATGCTTCACCCTTCGGGCCTTTAGGGTTGGAGCTTAGCTAATACCCTAAAGGTAAACGTTTTCTAACCTATACCTAACCGGGAAACTTTAGCCCTAATACCTTTACGGTAATAGCAGCGCCCCATCAATTAATTTCTTTTGTCGTTTCTAACATGAATCTATTACAATAGTAACTCATTTAGATGGACTTCCAATTTATCATTTTGGATCTGAATGGGTTACTGACAAGTTTGAACTCATCCCCGTCACCATAGAATCGTTTCTCTTCTCTACAGTAACGATGGACAAACTCTGATGGGTGAATCGAAGCTAATACGTTCAGTTTTTGGTGAATCGAAGCTAATACGTTCAGTTTTCGTGTAGAAAACGTTAAGTTTTCGGAGTTAGCAGCGAGCCAGCCTCCGACTCGTGGTTAGATCATCATTAGTTTTAGGCGGAGTTTATGTACGGTTAGGGCTAGGATTATTAATCTTAGCCTGGTTCCTAAAGAACGAACGCCTCTTAGGCTTTCGCGTGCTTGCTATCTTCGCTCCTCGTGCTTTGCGGATTAGCAGAAACAAAACGCACTACACCAGATGAAGCGCATTAGGCCTAAGAGCGTAACTGACGCTGGTGGTGGGACTTGGTCTTTCTTTTTTCATTCCATGGTTAGCGGAGAAACCGTATGGCATGCCAGGAGTAATACATTATTCAAGCTAACTATATATAGACCTCTTTTTTCTTTGTTTTTCAGTCCATGGGTTGAAGCTAATACATGAAGTAAATGTAGATAGAAAACGTTAAGTAAACGGTTAAGCTAATACGTTTAAGTTTTCGGTTTTTAGAAAACGTAGAAGCTAATACCGACGTTTACCGTTACTACGTTAGAAAACTGTTAGGACCGTATGGAGCGAAGCTATTACGTTTACAACACGTATTAGCCCGTTGACGTTTACAACTCAGTATTAGTAAGCTCCTATCGGGCGTTTACCTTTAGGGGCGAAGCTATTACCAAACAGTCAACGTAGAAGCGGTTTTCTTTAGGGGCCATAAGTAAATGGTAAACTAACGCCCCCTAGAAGCGTTTACGTTTACTGTTAGGCGCTAAAGAAAATTGGGAAAGTGCTAAAGAAAACCTATACGGTAAACATATTAGCTCGCTACGCGCCTATAGGTAAACGTTTTCTAAACGAAAACTTATGGAGCTAAAGAAAATGTTTCCAGGGTATTAGCTTAGCTCCAACAGGCAGCTAAAGAAAATGTTTCCAGGGTATTAGATTAGCTCCAATAGGCGGCTAAAGAAAACCTTTAGGGGCGAGCTAAAGTTTCCCGGGTTAGTTTACGTTTACAACTCAATATTAGTAAGCTCCTATTGGGGCTAAAGTTGACTGCTAAAGAGCTAATACGTTTACAACACGTATTAGCTCGAAACCGTTTACAACTCAGTATTAGTAAGCTCCTATCGGGAGTTTCCCGGTTAGGCTTAATTTGACCCGGTCTTGCGCTAAAGTTGACCGTAAAGGCCTGAAGGGAAGACCATTACCCGATTTGACCATTAAGGTCTTGTCTTGGAATGCGAGTTTTCTTTAGCACCCATAAGTAAACGTTTAAGCTAATACCTATACCTTATGGTAGGAGCTAATACGTGTTGTACACGTAATAGCTTAAACGTTTAGGTAAACTCGAGCGTTAGTTTACGTTTACCTATTCGGTTTTCTTTAGCGCTAATACCTATACGCTTAAGCCTAATCGTGCTATGCGTTTACCTTTAGGCGCTATGCATGCTAAAGTTTCCCGTTAAGGTATTCAAAACCAATAGGCTTAAGCGTTTACTGAGTTGTAAACGTTTTCTTTAGCGCAAAACCAATAGGCTTAAGCGTTTACGCTACGCGCCTTTAGGACACTTTAGCATAAGACCATGTTGGTCTTCCCTCCTTTTATTTAGGGAAACGGCTAAAGAAAACCATGTAGGAGGGAAGACCATGTTGGGAATGCGCTATGCGTGCTTAGCTAATACCCATAGCGAGGTGAAGCTAATACCTTTAGGTGCTATGCGTGCTAAAGTTGACCGGTTAGGGAATCGTGCTAAAGTTGACTGAGTTGTAAACGTTTTCTTAAGCGCAAATTGACCTAAAGGTATTAGCATAGCACCTTTTTTAGGTGCTAAAGAAAACTCGCAAAACAAGACCAGTCAAGAAGGACCATGTAGGTGAAGCTACAGCTACACCATGTAGGTCTTGCTTCACTTCGGCCCTGGTTTTCGCTGTAGATTCCAAGACCATGTTGGCACCTTGCTACGCACCTTTACTTCATGGTAATAGCTTAAGCTTGGTAATAGCTTAAGCCTAATACCTTTAGGAGCTAAGTTTGCCCCTGGAAACATTTTCTTTAGCTCGATAGGTATAGGTTTCTTTAGCGCCTAACAGTAAACTAAGCGCTAAAGTTTTCTATCGCTCCTATCGGTGCTATGCTAATGCTGAGTTGTAAACGTATTAGCTTAAACGTTAAGGTTTAGAAAACCATAAAGGTGCTCCATCCAACCAGTGTTTTTTTCGATTAGTTGACCCGATATTAGCATAGCTCGTGTTGTAAACGGTATCGCTAAACCATCCTTGGCCCAACCTAGCATGCCAATTATGCCACAACAATTGGTGGAATGAGGTCTAATCATTCACCCACCGTGAGAGATTGCGAGAAAGGTCTCGACTTTCATTCAACAACTTGTTAGAAGCTAAGCTAAACAAGGGGAAGGGTTCGGACCTTCCCCCTGTGGATTAGTAGGTTTTGACGTAGACTAGGTGATTGAAGCACTAAAGCCGAATGCTTGTTCCTTCGCCCCCCGCCTAGCGAAAGCCAAGCCGCCTTCCACGACCGGCCTAGGACCAATCTAAACCTTACCTTCCGTTGGTACTTCTAAGAAAAGAAAACCAACCATGCTGCTTGGAGTGTGGACTGATGTTTCGTTCCGAAAAAGGAAGTCACTGATGACTAGAAAGCGGAAACGACTCGCTGTCTCATCTTATTCTCAGAGACGGGAATGCTCTCAAATGGCTAACGGTGCTTTCAACTAAAGTTCCATTTCTTAACACAACGGAGCTTATATCGTTTGTTCGTACAACAATGCGCGACGCTCTACTATCCCATTGAAAAAAGAGTCCGCAATCATTTACGTACTCAGATGCAGACTCAGTAATGGTAATTCATGCTATTCCTCGGACTCAGACCACAGAGCTTCCTAGGAACTGAGAAAATGCTATAAATCTGTTTAAATAGCTTCGCTTTTTGCCAAAAAAGTTGCTTTGAAAATGTCACTTAAGTGGCACCGATAGCTCAATCGGATAGAGTCCCTGGCTTCGAACCAGGTGGTTAGAGGTTCAAATCCCCTTCGGTGCGTGCCAATGTGGTGTTGGCACCGGGTATTAAATTGAAAGGGCGGCGGCGTAGGTTGGCGCAAGACCCACAAGAGTGTTTCCATCTCCAGCAACCAACCCAGTGCGTATTCCCCTTGACCCAACCAACCAACCACGGCTGCATTGCGTTCACCCAGGCTACCTACACTCGTAAGCAAGCCACGTTCCCAGCTAATCATCGTAACTCTACACACACAGTTTTCCAGCACTTCATTGACTTCTAAAAGGTAAGGTAACAGTAACACCTTAGCTAGGGAAATTGATATGATAGCGAAAACAGTAGTCTCAACATTTTCACAAACAGATAGTGAATATGGGTGAGAGGAGTAGGCCTCTAGTGAATGACTTTCTATACTCATCAGAGGTGTTATCTTGACCCAACGAGACCTCGAAGATGCCTTAGCGTTCTGAACTAGAGGAGGAGGACTGGACCCGATTCATCTGGCACCGTAGGCGCGGGATAGGAAAGTCGAAACAGAGCGAGCCTTTCTCGTACGTACATGAGAATCCTATTTTATCCCGCCGACGAAAAGGTGAAACTCTTACTTTGAGGGGAATACCGGCGGAATAAGTGGAGGAGATATCCGATATTTCGCCGATTCGGACGATGCGATGGCGTCGATTCGCCTTGTAGGATCTTCTGTTTATTAAAACACACATCGTCCGCTTTTCACACCTAAGCCTTGAACCCCTATGATACACCCTGGGTAGAGTATGAAAGTAAGGGCACTGCGGTTTATGGACGATTCGCCGTTACAACATCTTCTTATTAAGAAAACACACATCGGCTTCTCTAACCAACCAAGAAGTCCTTACCCAGCTTTGTTGCTACGGGAAAGGTGAACGGCTACAAAAAAGTCATTTCGAGCTAGCTAGCTGGTCATTTCAATTCCGCATTTCTCTTATGTATGATTAAAAACCGGATTTCTACCTGCTTGCAACTCAATGGCTGAGAACACGACACCGTAATGTCGTGAATATGCACCTAAGACTGAAATGAAACACTTCGGGTTCTTTCTTTTCGGCGAGCCAGGGTCACCCCCTACTAGGTAACATAATGGCAATGTGTTGGATTTACAGTCCTTCCTGGAAGGACGAAGAACCGTCCCCATGTTTGTTTTCACGAAAGTGGTCGTCGAGGGAGGTAGGCAGGCAGCTCTAAACAGTCCAAAAAAGTAACTGAACTAAACTGCAACCCCTTCAGCAGTCCAAGCTTGGGGAAATTCAGTCCAAGTGAGTGCGGGAAATTCAATCCATTTTCATTGGCAGGGGGAACTGCCAAATGAATGAGTTCCGATTTGGACCTTTTCAGTACTTTCTTCAGTCCTTCGTAAGTTAGAAGCTAAAGTCGAAAATAACACGTAAATGCGGAGCACCTTGCAGTTCGCTCGCTGCTAACTTCAGTCCAAATGACTGAGCCGAAAACAACACGTATTAGCTTCGATTCACCCAAGTTTCGCTTAGCTCCTAACTTGTTTCGCTGCAACGCTTGGACGCTTGTTGAGCTGCGGGTTCGTTCCTCGGCGGTATTAGCTTCGATTCACCCGCAGAAAGGCTTAGCTTCTAACAAGTTTCGCTTAGCTCCGATTCACCCGCAGTTAAGCTTAGCTTCGCCCCATAAGTCCTTCGTAAGGTGTGGGTAGTTCCCCTCCGTAATCTCTCCACCCGTCGCCAGCAGCCAACGATGTTGAATCTCTATTCCCCTGGCTGGGCTTTCTTTCTCCTCAACATAGCGTATACGGTTTCATCTGAAGACGAATACGGTCCGAACAACGGCAAAGGCGAATCAACCCTGGAAAGCTCTTTTCCGTTAGGGTTAAAGCTCTCTATCTCTATCTAACTTTTTCTTAAAGCTCTTAAGCTCTTAATTGTTTTCTTGCCGGCAAAACACTCTCTCAACTAAGCATTCCAGTAGAGCAAGAATTGCGCTTATACGCTTGATTGATTTGAAAGAGCAGAATGCTTCGCTGCTAATTACGTTTCTAACAAAGAAACTAAGCTTCGACCCGCCCGCTCTTAAGCTCTTAATTGAGAGAAAGAAACTTTTCACTCTTAACGCCTAAGCCTCATTTGTTTAGTTTGTGCTTAAGCTCTTCTAGGAGTCTTGAGCGAAGTTCACTAGCTAGCTAGCTCTTCTAGGAGTATTGAGCGAAGTTCATGTTCTTTCTTGAGCTCTTCTTTGAGAGACTTGCTTGCTCCGTTCAGCCTAACTCATATGGGGACTACGGGACGGTAAACTCTTCGCTTCGCGCTTTTCGTTTACAACTCAGTCAACTTTAGCTCCATATGGGAAACTTTTGCGTAAAACAAGACAAGACAAGACCAAGTTCGCCCCTTACCAACATGGTCAAATCGGGCCTTTTAGGTGTAGCGTTTACCGTAAAGGCTAAAGCTACTACCTATTGGTTTTACGCGGTTTAGCTTAAGCATTCCCAACATGGTCTTCCCTCCGCTTTATGGTCTTTGCTGTAGCCCTACATGGTCTCTTTAGCGCAAGACAAGACCATGTTGGTCAAACCTTCTACATGGTCCTCCCTTTTAGGTTTTCTTTAGCATAAAACACGGTATTAGCTTAAGCCTTCATCGCTCTTACGCGCTTTCCCTTAACGAGCGTTTACGAAAACCTAAAGTAAACGGGCTAAAGAAAACAAGACAAGACCAACACTTCTCAAGAAAACTTCATGAATGGTAATAGCTTCGCCCCTCCGCTTTATGGTCTTCTTTAGCGCATTCCCTACATGGTCTTCGCTGTAGATTCGCTGTAGCCTTTAGGTGTAGCTTCGCCCCAACATGGTCTTCCCTCCGGCCTTTTAGGTGTAGCGTTTACCGTAAAGGCGCTTAGTCTTCGCTGTTCCAAGACCTTAATGGCTTGCATAGCACCTTCGGGCCAACATGGTCTTCCCTTCACCTTAATGGTTTTGGTTTT
Organism: Ceratopteris richardii; assembly: GCA_020310875.1. Taxonomy (NCBI): domain Eukaryota; kingdom Viridiplantae; phylum Streptophyta; class Polypodiopsida; order Polypodiales; family Pteridaceae; genus Ceratopteris; species Ceratopteris richardii. The sequence continues at coordinate 299,194 of MU260082.1, read as the reverse complement.
CTTTAGCGCATTCCCTCCGTTATCCCTTACAGGAATCGAACCCGTTTCTTCGACATGAAAAGACGATGTCCTAACCACTAGACGAAAGGGACTTGACAGGATTGTGCTTGAATTGGCTTTCTCCTTCCATAACCGAAACCTAGTGTTGAACCAACTCTACACCCAGCCAGATCTTATGGCAGTTGAAGCACTACGGTCTGTAGTACCTCCTCTGCTGTTCCCCGGTTCCCCCTTCCCATTTCCTATATGAGAGACATAGCCCTTACAAGAAAACTCCATATACGAGCCGGAAAGGCCTAGATGACTCTGAAGGCCATGTCTTCAGAGAAGTTTCGGGAATGCGCTTGTTCGATCCGTGGACAGAGTTATTTATACCACGCCACGTGCAGAGAAAGATCGTGGACAAAGGATGAAATGCCCAGGCAATAATCGAGGTGACAGGATTCGAACCTATGGCCCTCTGTACCCAAAACAGATGCGCTACCAGACTGCGCTATACCTCGTGAGCCCCAATAATGGTTTACGGGTCGGCGTAAGCGTAAGCAATCGATTAGCGCCTGGCTACCTGATCTCTCATCACTCAATCTCAGGGCCACCTAACTAGAAAGAAAGTCTTATGTCCAGGCAAGTCGGGATTACCAATTACTCAATTCTGCGATGTGGGGTTAGGTGTGTGCCGCTAAAGTTAGTGTCTAACAGCTCTCTATCACCACTAACCCGTTATACCTTTTTGTTGGAGTTCTATTTTCATGTGCTAATCTGTATAGAATGGAGACGATCGGACTTGAACCGATAACTTCATGCTTGCAAAACATGCGTTCTACCGATTGAACTACGCCCCCGTCCTTGTTTCATGTGCAACACGTATCGTATCATATGGGCAAACGAAAAAAACAAGGCTAGCTAATACGTTCAGTAAACGTTTAAGCTAATACTAACAGTATTAGGCCTATTAGCTAATACTAACAGTAAACATAAAAGCGAAAACGTTTACGTTTACTTAAGGCACGTAGCGAACGAAAACCTTTAGGTGCTAAAGTTTACCGTATAGGTGCTAAAGAAAATGTCGTGTATTAGCTACGCTCCATAAGGCGCTAAAGTTTGTTAGGGAAACGCAAACGGTTTGTTTGTGCTAAAGTTTCCCGTTATGGTATTAGAGCTATGCTAATACCTTTACGGGAAACGTAAACTATCGCTCCTTTACGGTATTAGCTGCTATAGTGTTGTAAACGTCGTTTACTAACGTTTTCGTTTAAGCTAATACGTGTTGTTTTCGGGCTAATACGCTAGTCAATCAACTATTAAGCTAATACGTTAAGTAAACGTTTACAACACAGTAAACGCATACGTTTAAGCGTTTACGTTAGTCAACGTAGAAGCGAAACAAACAGGTATTATGAAAAACAAGATAGACTACCGGAAAAGGTGAAGAGATACGAGAGCAAACAACCCTAACGGAAAAGAGCCGCGTTGGTTGACTGTTGAGTGGAGGATTTAAGTTCTTAGGAAGAGCCGTGTGAGGCCTATAGCTCATGCACGGTTCGGAAGCCGAGCCCTAGCAGTAATGGTGTGGTTTAGGCTAACACTTATATATTAGCTAGTTATTAATTGGAAGTAGGCAGGATGGCGATGAATTATGATTGGTCTAAACCTTCAACCTCGTTTAACACAGCGAATGAAGCTTTCAGGTTAGAAGAGAAGCTCCTATGGGGGAGCCGTTAGAGTGGTTCCTAGCTATGCCCAGGAGGAGACTACGCTGACCCTTATAGCGATAGAAAATACGTACCTGATTCGTATTTTTAAATGGTTGGAAATCGCATACCATCAGCCCATATAGCTAGGGGCGCCTGGGTACATAATATTGAATGAAAGCCAGGTTAAGGCGCGGGGTCAACTTGAGCAGCTGGGGTCAGAGCTAAAATAATTGAGAAAGAGAATACATAATGTATTGCGCGGTCACTCTTAGGTGTTCACAAACCTATAGATTTATAATGCTGAGCTACTATCTGTATGGTGTCTAATCCCAACCATGGCATACGTAGGCTTGGCAAAGTAGGGCAAAGCCGATGGTTAGGCAGACGCCCCATTGTTGGAGGTGTTGCCATGAATCCGGTTGATTATCCCTATGGAGGAGGCAAAGGACGCATGAAAGGAGGTGGACCTTCGGTGTCACCCTGGGGAAAGCCCACCAAATGTGGATTTCGAGCAATAGTGAGGAAACGCAGAACTTAGTTTATGGCATGATTCGTATAGAAAGGCCCTTTTGTTGATGCTTGCTTGTCGAGAAAGACGAAAAAGATCAGGGGGAGAATCTGGTCATGTAGATTTTCCATTTCGCCTAATTTTAATGGGTGCTATGTAGAAATTCATAACGGGCGATCTTTTATTCGTTTTAGGGTTATAAGCAAAAAGGGTGGTCATAAATTTGGAGAGTTTGCTTCTATATGAAAGGCCCCGAGAACACCCAAGATCAAGCGGAGATAGAAGGTACGATAATAGGATACGGCACGAAAGGTAAATCCGATTTCAGTCAGACTTAATCCGAACTACCATTCAGATTCAAGTCGGTTTAGTGAGGGAGACCGCTTCGTCACCGAATGAATTGCCTGCCGCATGTCGGTCGGGTTTGGCATTGCAGATGTCCGCAAGCAACGTATAGGACACAACTTATTCTAACGCTAACTACGCCACCACGCGGGAACGAAAGGAGAAATCTAGAGCATGTCGTGAAAGGAGCACACGCCACCTAACCAATCCTTCTTGGGCTTCGACCTAAACTCTGAAGCACAGTTGAGTGTAGATACCACGAATGCGAGGTGCGGGATACCAAGCCTAGCTTTTTGGAGGAAGCGTTTACGCTAGTCAACGTTCAAGCTAATAGGTTCAGTTTTCGGGGGCGAAGCGTTTACCGGGTGAACGTAAAAGCGTTTACGTGTTGTTTTCGTTACGGGAAACCCGTTTACTTATGGTAGGAGCTAATACGTGTTGTAAACGTAATAGCTTAACCCTTCGGGCCTGGTATTAGCTTAATCGCATAGCGCCGGTAAACGCTTCATCCTGACCTTTTAGGGTGAAGCGTTTACCTATTATATTAGGTGTAGCTAATACCTATTGGGAAGGGAAGACCATTATGGTCTTGCTACAGCGGGTTAGTTTACCTAAAGTAGGTGAAGCTAACCCTAATCGGGCAAGACCATGTTGGTCTTCTTTAGCGCCGGGAGTTTAGGCTTAGTTTTCTTTAGCTCGATAGGGAAAGTAAAGAAAATTGGTTTTGCGCTTAGCTAATACCCTTTTAGGCTTAAGCGATGCGTTTACCATTTACCTAACGTAGATAGAAAACAAACAGTTTTCAGTTTTCTATCTACGTTAGGTAAATGTAAACTAATACGAAAACCTAAACGTTTAAGCATTTACCTACCGGTCCTTTAGGTTTTCTATCGCTCCTAATGGTCAACGGTATTAGCTTCGCCCTTAACGTTTAAGCGTTTACCGTTTACCTAACGATTAAGCGCTGAGTTTTCGGTTTTCGCTTAACCTAAAGGTATTAGGGGCTAAAGAAAACGTTTACTTATGGTGCGATAGAAAACGCTACACTTTAAGTGTAGCTAATACGCTGTCGCGAACCCTAAAGGTTTAAGCTATTACCTTTACGGTTTTCTTTAGCCGTTTCCCACTTTAGCACCTTTAAGGTAAACGTAAACTCTCCTTTACGGTAAACGGGTTAGCGCTTAGTTTACTATAACGGTATTAGTGCTAATACGCTATGCGTTCAAGCGTTTACGTTTACGTTTACGTTTACGTTTACCTTTACGAGCTAAGCTACGCCTAGGTAAATGGTTTTCTCGCCCATAGGAGCTAAAGTTTACCAATTAGGTAAACGTAAACTATCGCTCCTATTGGCTGCGATGAAGCTAATACCGTAACGCGCTAAAGTTTAAGCTAATACCTATACCGTATAGGTTTTCTTTAGCCGTTTCCAACTTTAGCACCTATTGGACCTATTGGATGAAGCTAATACCTATACCTAACAGTAAATGCTTAAACTAAGGTAAACGTAAAAGCACCTTTAAGAGCTAAACTTTAGCCCCTAAAGTAAACGTTTTCGAGCTATGCTATTACCGGTTAGGGAATCGGGTTAGTTTACGAAAACGCTTTAGCCTTTAGGTAAACGCGGAGTTAGGTCAACTCTCGATTACCTAACGGTCAACTCTCCAATAAGGCGCTAAAGAAAATGCCGTGAAGGGGCAAATAAGCTCCTAAGAAAGGCGCTTAAGAAAATGCCGTGAAGGGGCGAAGCAAACGCACAAGACCAACATGGTCTTCCCTCCTTGCCCGTTAAGGTAAACTAAGTGCTAAAGACAACTTTAGCGTAAAACCAATAGGTGCTTTTCCTAAAGGGAAACGGCTCCGCGTCGGTTAGGGAATCGTGCTTAGCTAATACCCCATAAAGCAGAGGGAAGACCATGTAGAAGGTGTGTAGCAAGCCATGTTGGTCTTGTCTTGCGCTAAAGAAGACCGTATAGGTCTTGCGCTTAGCTTCGCCCCAATAGGCGCTATGCGTGCTAAAGCCGATAGGCTACAGCGTTTACCTTAAGGGAATGCGCTAAAGAAAACGCTTTAGGCAATAGGTATTAGCTACACCTATTGGGAAAGCGCTTAGTTTACTGTAACGGTAAACGTAAACGGTAAACGCATAGCACATTTACGCTAATACGTTCAGTTTTCGGAACAACTTTCACCACGCCATGCCCCTTCTCTGTACATGTGCTGATCGCTGGTGCATGTACCCGGACTTGGAGGGCTCGAGCGGGAAAAAAAATAAGGCGGCAAGTACATATACCACTATACAGCGAAAAGTGACCGAAGCGTGCCAATTCTTCTTCTTCTCCTACCACTTTCCCCGGTAGCTCAGCGGTAGAGCGGTCGGCTGTTAACCGATTGGTCGTAGGTTCGACTCCTACCCGGGGAGATTTGTATCTACGTCAAGAATTCCCAGTCATAGGAGAGTTGTATTTCAGATGCCAAATCAAGTATCGTTGGATCATGACCCACCAATCTTGAATGGTCACCGTGTTTCTTTCAAACCGTATCCAACAAATGAAGACAGGAATACAACGCGCTAACCTTTCTCACCTCCCCCATGCTTGCTGCGCACCTTGACTCCAGTGAGGGAGAGTCTCTAGAAGAGATAGTTGGCAAGACGACATTGGCTGATAGGCTGGAAAATAAATGGATAGTTAGGCTTACGAAAGAATGGTATAGTTATTCAAACGGGAGATGGTCAACCAACCCACGAGGGAACTAACTACGATCTCCTGCTGGAAATAGAAAATGAGCTTCTCAAGATACGCGAGAAGTTATCCCCGATGGAAAGGAGAAAGAGGATGGGTACTCTATTCTTTAGAAGCTTATGGAGGAGTACTTAAGGCTAAATGTACCAGGTTGCCCATCAGCTATTGGGAGTGCATGCACTTTACCAATGGTATGCTGGTCGTTACGGATGGTCAGAAGACGGACCCTCCGAAAAGCCTATGGACGTTCCATCGGGGTGGGAGAAGTCTCAATATGTATGTGTAACAATTTCTCGATGTACAACAACTGGTTATCCTATGCGGGTGATCCACTCATTAATTAACCTGATCAGGGCTTATCTGCGGCTATTATTTACTAACGACAACAGCGAGCAGTTTTCTTAGACGACTTCTGGGGTTCATCCAGCACCGGACAGTCCACGTTTGTACAGCTTCTTGAGATCTCTAAGGGGAGCATGTGCCTTGGATTGAGGCTGACCCCCCGTGTTGAGATGAAGGCAATATAGGAGAACCTGTTAATCACGCTACCAGATATACCTACAAAGGTCAAGGATGGGCGGCAGTGTTGATTATTAATGAAAAAGCTAGTCTTTTAAGGAGCGAAGCCGAGAGCGGGATAAGATTGTTATTGAGATTAAGAATGGAGGCCTTTCCTCCGCATCTGTCACGGCATTGCTGCTAGTTACATCGAATACTATCTGGATGGTTTAGGATCAAACCAGCGGATTTAGAAGACGTGTACTGTACGTGCAACCACCCAACCAAGGCGGCTATTCAAAGAGTTAGAAAACTAACTCCAAAAATACGAGGGAGGAAAGAAAGAAAGAAAGAAAGCTGGTTAACTCACTCGAGATGCCGGCCCGCCGAGTGGTCTCGAATAGGACAGAGCATACGTAGAAGCAATTAATGAACCAACGAAAATGGGGGGCTGGATCGGGCGTATTGGAATGGCTGTTAGCCGTCGTGAAATACAACCCACTGGTGCTGCCATTGCCAAGAAGATTACCGTAACGTCTCGTCTGAATTTCATTTGTTGAAGGGGTGAGCCGCCAACAGCCAACGATGTTGAATCGCTGTTCCCTTGGCTGGGCTTTCTTTCTCCTCAACATAGCATATACGGTTTCATCTGAAGACGAATACGGTCCGAACAACGGCAAAGGCGAATCAACCCCGGAAAGCTCTTTTTCGTTAGGGTTAAAGCTCTCTATCTCTATCTAACTTTTTCTTAAAGCTCTTAAGCTCTTAATTGTTTTCTTGCCGGCAAAACACTCTCTCAACTAAGCATTCCAGTAGAGCAAGAATTGCGCTTATACGCTTGATTGATTTGAAACAGCAGAATGCTTTGCTACTAATTACGTTTCTAACAAAGAAACTAAGCTTCGACCCGCCCGCTCTTAAGCTCTTAATTGAGAGAAAGAAACTTTTCACTCTTAATGACGCCTAAGCCTCATTTGTTTAGTTCGTGCTTAAGCTCTTCTAGGAGTCTTGAGCGAAGTTCACTAGCTAGCTAGCTCTTCTAGGAGTATTGAGCGAAGTTCACGTTCTTTCTTGAGCTCTTCTTTGAGAGACTTGCTTGCTCCGTTCGGCCTAACTCATATGGGGACTACGGGACGGTAAACTCTTCGCTTCGCACTTTCCGTTTACAACTCAGTCAACTTTAGCTCCATATGGGAAACTTTCACGTAAAACAAGACAAGACAAGACCAAGTTCGCCCCTTACCAACATGGTCAAATCGGGCCTTTTAGGTGTAGCGTTTACCGTAAAGGCTAAAGCTAATACCTATTGGTTTTACACGGTTTAGCTTAAGCATTCCCAACATGGTCTTCCCTTCGCTTTATGGTCTTCGCTGTAGCCCTACATGGTCTCTTTAGCGCAAGACAAGACCATGTTGGTCAAACCTTCTACATGGTCCTCCCTTTTAGGTTTTCTTGAGCGTAAAACACGGTATTAGCTTAAGCCTTCATCTCTCTTACGCGCTTTCCCTTAACGAGCGTTTACGAAAACCTAAAGTAAACGGGCTAAAGAAAACAAGACAAGACCAACACTTCTCAAGAAAACTTCATGAATGGTAATAGCTTCGCCCCTCCGCTTTATGGTCTTCTTTAGCGCATTCCCTACATGGTCTTCGCTGTAGGTTCATTGTAGCCTTTAGGTGTAGCTTCGCCCCAACATAGTCTTCCCTCCGGCCTTTTAGGTGTAGCGTTTATCGTAAAGGCGCTTAGTCTTCGCTGTTCCAACTTACCTTAATGGCTTGCATAGCACCTCCGGGCCAACATGGTCTTCCCTTCACCTTAATGGTTTTGGTTTTCTTTAGCGCATTCCCTCCGTTATCCCTTACGGGAATCGAACCCGTTTCTTCGACATGAAAAGACGATGTCCTAACCACTAGACGAAAGGGACTTGGCAGGATTGTGCTTGACTTGGCTTTCTCCTTCCATAACCGAAACCTAGTGTTGAACCAACTCTACACCTAGCCAGATCTTATGGCAGTTGAAGCACTACGGTCTGTAGTACCTCCTCTACTGTTCCCCGGTTCCCCCTTCCCATTTCCTATATGAGAGACATAGCCCTTACAAGAAAACTCCATATACGAGCCGAAAAGGCCTAGATGACTCTGAAGGCCATGTCTTCAGAGAAGTTTCGGGAATGCGCTTGTTCGATCCGTGGACAGAGTTATTTATGCCACGCCATGCGCAGAGAAAGATCGTGGACAAAGGACGAAATGCCTAGGCAATAATCGAGGTGACAGGATTCGAACCTATGGCCCTCTGTACCCAAAACAGATGCGCTACTAGACTACGCTACACCTCGTGGGCCCTAGTAATGGTTTACGGGTCGGCGTAAGCGTAAGCGATCGATTAGCGCCTGGCTACCTGATCTCTCATCACTCAATCTCAGGGCCGCCTAACTAGAAAGAAAGTCTTATGTCCAGGCAATTGTCTTGACTCAAAGCCAAGGCATAGCATTTTGGCACTAAGATATAACCTTCTGAAACCAAGAACTCCAGTTTGAGTTTCCCTAAGGACTTGGAGCACACTAATGACTCCTCAAGTGGCTTGTCCACAACCACTGAATCTGTATCTGTGTAGTGGCATCCAGGTAACGAGATGAACGGATACATGTGAATTCTGACATACGCAGTGACTGCTGCCGACATCTGCACTGCCGATGTGCTATTGTCATTGACCAAGTTTGTCCAGTGTGACCTGGATTTAGCATACTCGGATATTTGGCTGTGGGAAGCCATTCCTTGCAGTGAAGCCGTGTAACTTAATACATAGTAGGTATCATTCAAGGGAGTAGTAGGGCCAAACTTGTAAATGGACATGAGAGATTCGGCTTTTTCCTGGTCGCAGATCTCCGCCGTGATGTTGCCTTCAGGCTTAATACCGAACCTCCCGTAGAGCGAATTCATCGTCAACTTATGCAGTTGAGACATGACCTCGTCTCCATCCTTTTTAGCTATTACTCTTTCAGCATAGATTTCCCTGACAAAGTCAGAAAATGGGCTATCTATCTTAGAAAAGAGATAGCCATGCTGAAGCTCCACACTATATCCTATAGACACAGCATATTTTAACTCTTCCGTGAAGTAAACACCAGTAAATGTCCCGGTAGGAAAGACCCAATTGACTAGTGGTCACCGGTGCCATCAAAGCCTTCAAACTGGCGACGGTGAGAAAGAATCGGCAAATTCCATCGATCCATTATGAGATTTCAAGGATTTCTAGCCTTGTTTGACCCGAAAAACAAGTTAGCAGCGAGCGGGGTTCAACTCCCATTTCCTCCTACTCGATAACCCGTTTGGTCAACTAGCTAATGAATAGGTTGGCTCGTTTTTGCTTGCTTCTTGCGAGAAAAGACAAGCCTTGAAAAAGGGAAGGAAGCGAGAACAAACACGTAACTAGGGCATACGTAGGTGAAAACTAAAATCGTATTGGCATGGCCCACCCGCATTACATAGCATAGCTCGGGACAAGAGCCTCATCACCATGTCATGTCATACAACCTCATACCCTACTTACGTGTAACACTAGAAGCACTTGAACTCCCAGCTTAGCTTTCAAGGAGAATACATGAAGAAATTGAGGTGCTAATACCGGGTGAACGAAAACTAACGTAAACGCTTAAACGTTTAAGCTAATACGTTTACGTTCACTGTTAGTATTAGCTAATACCCAATAGGAGCGGAGCTAATACCGTTAAGGTAAACGTATTAGCTTCATCGTGTTGTAAACGAAAACTAAGCGCGTAACGGTAAACTAACTACGCATAGCGCGTTCACCGTTACTACGTTAGAAAACTATTAGGTGAACGGTCGCCCCATAGGTTTTCTTTAGCACCTAATCGATCGGTGCTTCTACGTTAGTTTACTTTAGTTTTTGTGCTAATACGTTAGTTTTCGGTAAGATAGCTAAACCTATGCGAGCGAAGTCATGAATGAACGCGCGCGGCGTAGTACTGACTGATTTCGATGGCTAGAGTAAGTATTACTGCTCTCCAAGGGAGGACGAAGGCGCGGTTCATCAGCCAAAGGGGGGGCTGATGAACCGGTGTCATTTCGTTCTTTATTTCGGTCGGGTAGATAATGAAAAAATGTTGTCTCTTTAGTCGTCTAAATGGGATTAGAGACCCACCCCTTCGCCCCTGTCCTAGCCGTAAACGATGGATACTAATCGTTGCGCATATCAATCAACCCGAAAGTGTTGTAGCTAACATGTTAAGTATCTCGCAGTATCGTTCCCCCAGGGTCTGGTACCGGTCTAGGCTAATGTAACCTCTCGGTCTAAGGGTAGGCTAGGTGGTCCCTATGCTGATGGGCAACCAACCCCACCGCCGAGCGGGGTGGAGCCCGTCAGGCTCATGACCTGAAGACTGCGGGTTCGAAGGTTGTCAGCAGTGTCAAAGCAAACGAAGATTCTCATATAATAATCCATCTACACCGCGGAATTCATTCAATCAATTGGTGCGACGACGACACACACAGGATCGTAACCAACTGCTTCTCGGGGGTTCGTACTTATCCCCGCCGCCCGGCTTCTCACATACTTATCTAGCGTGGCAGCTGGTGGATAATCCGGATCCGTGTGGAGTAAGTAACCACGGTCTTTAGCGATTAGCACTGCTTCTCGCCGTCTTTCAGCCCTCCCTACTGCTGCGAATTGTCATTCGGTGGTCGAATTGTCGTCAGTGGCGATTCAATACTTTAGTACTTTAGGTATCTAATAAGTGTTACCTACTATTGGATTCGAACCAATGACTCTCGCCGTATGAAAACGATACTCTAACCCCTGAGTTAAGTAGGTTGGGCTTCCAGTCTCATAGCAGCCAGCCCTGAAATTCACGATCTAGTGCTTACCTATGCACTTGTTACGCATTAACGGCGTCGAGTTTTTATTTAGGACAACGAGTTGGAGAAATGGAAGTTTGGGTGGGCTTCGTAATGAAATGAAACGATTCCAGCAGGAAGGGGAATTCCGGGAACGCAGAGGATTGTCTTGAAATTGATAAATGTCAAGACAAGAACAACCCCTTTCATTTCATTTATGTCAACGATGTAACTTACTTACCATGACTTACAGTCCACCGGAACAATTTGCCATCATTCCATTGATTCCCATCCATATAGGAAATCAACAATTTGCCATCATTCCATTGATTCCCATCCATATAGGAAATCTGTATCTTTCATTTATCAATTCCTCTCTATCTATGCTACCCACTCTCGGGTTAATCTTGCTTCTAGTTCACTTGGTGACCTCGAATGGAGGACATTTAACACTGAATGCATGGAGATGACTTACGAGTTCGTGCCCAACCTAGTGAACAAATAAATTAGTGGTGTTTCGAAATAATAGTTTTTTCCCCCGATCCCTGTTACTTTTACTTTTCTACCACTTCGCAATTCGTAAGGTATGATACCTTATAGCTTTACGGTCACAAGTTATTTTATTATTATTTCGGGTCCTTTATTTTCCCTTTTCCTTCGAATTACCGTAGTAGGGTCTTAAATACATGGGCTTCATCTTTTCAGTCCTTTCTTACCGCCTGGGGTACCTTTGCTGTTAGCACCTTTCCTAGTACTTCTGGAGGTAATCTCCTATTGTTTTCGTGCGCTAAGTTTAGGAATCTGCTTATTCGCTAATATGATGGCTGGTCATAGTTTAGTCAAGATTTCGAGTGGCTTTGCTTGGACCATGCTATCCATGAGGGGTATTCTGCTATTAGCGCATCTCGTGCCCCTTTCAATCGTATTTGCATTAACTGGTTCAGAATCAGGTGTAGCTATCTCATAAGCCTATGTTTCTATAATCCCGACTTGTATTCACTTGAATGATGCAATAAACCTACATTAACATGACATGATGGCTATGACAAGAATGAACATGACTCTGTTAAGAAGATCTGCCCTTCTCTTAGCTTAGAATGGCCATAGCATCTTTCTATAGATGAAAGTTCCCCCTACGGTTCCCCATGTCATTGATATAGAGGGGAAGGGGTCAGACCTTCCCCCAGCGTTGGTTCGTACTTAAGACTTCTGTTTCTGTAAGAAAAGACTCTGTATCTGTAAGAGGAAACTACGAACTATGAAAGTGAGATACGATCAATTGTCCACCCGGAAAAAGCAAAAATCCCACGTACCGAACAAAGTCGCGAATATAGTTAATCTAGGTAACATAACGAAGGCATAATGATAGTAGGGTCAAGAGACCACCGCCCTCCGAACCGGACGTGAAGATCTCCCCTCATCCGGCTCTCTGCAGCACTTTCGAAATCCCATCACTGACTGCTTCCCCTAATATCCGCCATATATTGTATGGGGGTTTACAGGACATCCCAGAGCCGACGGTAACTAGTAGTCGTCACGTACGGCTCTTGCTGAGATCGTTATTTTCCCATGCTCTAGCTATTTTGCCCCGTCTACCCTTGACCGTATGTGTAGTGACGGCAAAAGGCGTAACTCTATATTCTCAAGGAGAGGTAGAGGGCTGCGAGTTTCCCTGCTTTAGCGAAACCTGACATACCGCGACCTGAAATACGCCCACCATGCCTTTCTTCATTCCAACATGCCTTGTGGACAACAGGCGAGGCTCATTCACTCACGTTCTTGCTAGCACTACACCAACTCCGGTCTTTACGTCCCTACTGTCCGGGCTCGTAGAGTCGAGTTTACCGTTTACCCACCACGGAGCTTAGGGCTAACGAGTCATGATGTACTCCTCGCACAACAAATCCACTTTAAAGTTAACTTATTTGCTTGGCCAATTTCCGGAATGTGTACGAAATCCCGTAAGGACCTGAGATCTCAATAGCACCCTTGTCTAAGGCTTTAAATGAGACTTCGTATCCGAAATGCAAAAACGATCTCACTATAAAGTCCTTGAAAACTTTGTCAAAGAACCGGCGCTTATTCAGGAAGCAATAAAGTCCATTACCGAAAGTACTTGTTCCAAAAGCGAAAAGGACTTGGTTCGCAAAAAGATTTACATTATACGCCGTAAAAGCCCCTAAGATGCTAAACGTAATAGGTACTAGTTTGATAGTGATTGGAGTAGCAAACTCAGATTCGGCAAGAATCTCATTTTTGGGTAGCATTGACAGGGAATTGGCCCGAAAATTAGTACCTAAACCAATCATCATATCGGTCCCTAGGCCACCCCATTGCTGCTCGACTGGCCCGGCTTCAAAACCGTACGTGAAGCTTCCTTCCTACACCTCATACGGCTTCTCCCAAGATCGAAGATCTTCGTTGGCTTGACGAACGAAGCGTTCAATTTTGTGTTTTCAGTATGACAATGCCCGCTTTGGAGCTAAGGTGCATGCACCCTTCGTCAAGTCTTTGTTTCTTCAATTCTATACGGACGGATATGTAAGGTAATCTCTATCTATATGTCTCCCTAGATATAGGTGACCTAAAAAGTTTCATTCGCCATTTCTTTCCGCCCTTTTTCCTTGTTGGTTGTTTGTAGTCTCGTCGATCTCAAACCTTTACGTTTTATTGGGCTCGGCTTCTGTCCCACTTCTATGTGCTCCTAGCTAGCCATTTGTTGGCCGCATATGAGAAGAAGCAAGTACGAGCATACAAGCAGATCTAGCACTAAGGCAACCTTTTATTTTTTTCAAAACCACTACACCATTTAAAAGTGATTCTCATCACTAAAAACCCCTGTAAATACCATTTTCACCTTTTTGTAGCTCCATTTTGTACAAGCCGAGGAGTCCTCGAGCTTGAGGAGCCTTAGAAGTAGTTGCCTGCCAATTTTCATAATTTTTAGATCTCGTTTGAGCCCTCAAATAAGCCCTGGAACCTAATTTTTAACTAGGCCGGACACTAGGTCTGGACAGGGCCAAAGCTAGTCAAAAACTATAAATAGAGCTAGAGAGCTCATTTTTGGTTAGCTTCATGTAGTTTGAGCTTGTATGAGAACTTGGTTGCAATAGAAGTGATTCCATTGTCTTACTCTCTTTGTTCTTGCCGCGTGTGCGCGTGTGCGTGTATGTGTGTGCATGCTTGTGTGCTTCTCACTCACGCACTTGTGCTTCCACTTGCTCGTGGTCTTCATACCATCCTCACGTCTTTCCGGATTGACATTAAAGGAGGTGCTACTCATCACTGAGCTACACCAAATTTTGGCGCCGTTGCCGGGGATCGAGCCTTGAGGACGAGTGTGTGATGGTAAGACGTAGAGAGGACGTGTTGGAATGGTAAGTAGTTGGTAAATTTCTGATTTTTCTCCATCTCCATCTCCATCTTCACCTCCGTCTTCATCTTCACCTCCACCTCCTTCTCCACTACATATTCCCTCTTCCTTGTCATTTCCCTCATTTGTTGTGTGCGAGTTTGAGAGAGAGCAAGCATGTGTGTTCTTGTTTTGTGTGTTTTTTGCATGTTTCTTGCAGGTGGCAGTTCCATCATCATCTCCAGCAAGCTCAGCAGGTACAGAATCTGTCTGCACAGTCCCCGAGGCGTTGAGCTCGAGCTATCGCGACACTCCAAAAATTTCACCCAATCACAATTCTGAGTGCACCACGACACTGCGCAGGCCTAGAGCTCCCAGGATCACTAGGCAGAACAGAAAAATTCACCATATCCCGAGCTATCGCGACACCTCACGAGCTATCGCGACACTTCGACCTATCGCGACACCTCACGACCTATCGCGACACCTCACGACCTATCGCGACACTTCGACCTATCGCGACACTTCACGAGCTATCGCGACACTTCACCACCTATCGCGACACCTCGACCTATCGCGACACCTCACGACCTATCGCGACACTTCGACCTATCGCGACACTTCACGAGCTATCGCGACACCTCACGAGCTATCGCGACACTTCGACCTATCGTGACACTTCACGAGCTATCGCGACACTTCGACCTATCGCGACACTTCACGAGCTATCGCGACACCTCGACCTATCGCGACACTCCACGACCTATCGCGACACCTCACGAGCTATCGCGACACTTCGACCTATCGCGACACCTCGACCCGACCTATCGCGATACACGGCCTTTAACGCATGAAAATTTAGGGTTATTTTTTGAGTGATTGGAAGGGTAGTTGAGCTTAATTTTAGGCACCTTGGTATAACTTTAGAACCTTGGAAGTGGGCAAAAGGCCTAGAAACCAGAGAGGGATCTCCTGAACCCTGAGAGCCTGTTTTGACCCTTTAGTGCCTGAATGGTCATAACTTGACCATACGAACTCCGATTGATGAGATTTTGGTCTCGTTGGAAAGCTCGTTGAGAATCCTACGTGGACCTTGACTGGTTTTTGTAAGAATCATACGCGGAGTTTTAGAACATGCATTTTTAAGTTGACCTTTAGGTGGAACTAAGTGGTCCTCAGATTCAGGGGGTACAGTGAGTTACTCCAGGGGGACTAAAATTATTGATGTGTGTCTTTCAATTACTTGTGGTAATAGAGCTATACTAACGGGTGAGCTTTTGCAGGAACATTGTGTGCACTCAAGGAAATCCAAAGCAAGCTAGCAAGGGTGAGTACCAAGCTTGGGAGAAGACTTCCTGGGCTCGTGTAGCAGTCTGGTCAACCAGCTACTTGAGGTTGGAAGATCTCTCAACCCTCCTTTGTCAATTCCTAGCCTAGGCTAAGTACGACTTAGGTGTGGTAATTAATTAAGGCAACGTTAGGCACGAAGCAAGTCCAAGAGTAGTAATCAACCAAGTGCAATAAGTAAATAGGACTTAAGTGTGAAAACCCTAAGGGACAAAAGGTAAACTGGAATCGTTCACTTATCAAGTGCGGAAATTCACTTAAGTACTCCTGACGACGCGATTTCAGACAAGACCATAAACATAATATTCAACTCAAAAGAACAAAGTGATTGGTGCAAATTAACCTGCAACGAGAGTGTGCTTGGGTCCAAGGGGGTAGATAAATCAGGCATACGAACCTTAGATCAGGCAGACACTTAGGCCGAGACAGACAAAGCCTCAGATCTTCTGAAGCTAGTGTCAATCACACTGCCAGGTCTTGGGCCCAGCAGTTGAGTGATTACCCATACACTCCCAGATCAGAAACAAGTGATTCTGAGATGTCCTATCACATGGAAAGACCAGTAGGTAGCTCAGGTGTTAGGTGTTGCTCCGATGAGCTCCCCAATTTTGGGCTAGATGCTACACGCCAATCGATGACTCCTTGACAGAGACGTGCGCACGGAGATCCATGAATTCGAATTGCCGCCCAGCCGCATACCTCTCTCGATTGCATACTCCTTAATTGGAGTGACTTGTGGCATCTCACATGAGTGCCACATGGCACTCATGTGTGTGCCTTCTAGTGAAACCCCAAGAGATGGTTCACACCATCTCTTCTATAGGGAATCCCTTTATAACATTTTCCTTCCCCTTAACTCCATTTTTTTCCTCAAAAATGGTATTGGAAGGTCTAGAAATCAAGAGAATGGTACTCCCACTATATCCCCATGTATATAAATACATGGTCCTGCCTCCGTGTTGTTTCCCCATATCCTTCCCCTTAAGAAAACTCTTGGGAAGGTAAACTGAAACTGGGAAACCGTCTCTGTAGGGTGCTAACCCGCTCCCATGTGGCACTATCTTCTGAACTATCTTTCCACTTTACTAGACACTCTTTATACAAGTGACTCCTCGTCCGTTTCTCTCGAGTGCGTAGTATGCTCTCTGGCTCATGTGGAATAGATTGAACAGAAATAGGCTCTACTACCTCACTATCTGGAATGAGGTTGTCAGATTCACCCAGCCTTTTCTTAAGCCGGCTAACATAAAAAACTGGATGAATTTGACTATTCTCTGGAAGTTGGAGCTGGTAAGCCATCTTTCCTATTCTCTTAAGTATTTGGAACGGTCCACAATACCTAGGAGATAATTTTGGACAAGGTCCCATCTTCATGGTTTCAGACCTGGATGGAACTCTAAGATAGACTTGCTCTCCTACCTCAAAGTTGATATCTCTTCTCTGAGGGTCAGCATAGGCTCTAGCCCTATCCTGAGCTTTCCTAATGCTGTCCTTAGCAAGTCTAAGCATATCATTCATTTCTTCCAAGAAGTCCTTTGCAGCTTGAACTTTTTCATTCTGCAAGCCAACTGCATAAGGAGCCCTTGGCTGAAACCCATACATAAGCATAAATGGACTATGCCCAGTGGAAGAGTGCTTGGCACTATTATATGCAAACTCTACTATAGGTAAGTACTCCTCCCAATTAGTTTGCCTTTCGTTCACATATGCTCGAAGCATATCCTCTAGGATTTGGTTAACCCTTTCTGTTTGCCCATCCGACTGTGGATGCTCGGCCGTACTCATGCTAAGCTTTGTATCCAACCTTTTGAAGACCGCTCTCCAAAAGTGGCTAGTAAACTTCCTATCCCGATCAGAAACTATGTCTAAAGGAAGACCATACAACCGGTATAGGTTCTCAACAAAGAGTCTAGCCAACTCAGGTGTCTTCACTGTAGTACGTGTTGGAATAAACCTAGCCATTTTGGTTAACCTATCCACAATTACCCAGACCGAGTCGTGCCCTCTCTGTGTCTTAGGTAATCCGACTATAAAGTCCATGGAGATACTCTCCCACTTCCCATTAGGAATATCCAATGGGTGGAGTAGCCCTCCAATCCTTAATCTTTCAGCTTTGTTGACCTGGCATTTATTGCACTTAAGCACATACTCTAGGACGTCCTTATGAAGTCCAGACCAATAAAACTGCCTCTTAACAAGATCATAAGTTTTGTTAACTCCTGGGTGTCCCGCACTAGGTGTGTCATGACACTCATATAAAATATGCCGTCTCATCTCAGTATCTCTAGGGACACACACCTTACCTTTATATAACAGATATCCATCTAGGACACTGTAATTCTTCCACTTGAATCCTCCTTGAGTACCCGTCGATACTCCATCCTCATTGGAAACCCGTATATCACGATCCCCATTCTCTATGGCTTCCCAAATCTCGGAATATGCAGGATCAAGCCTACATTTCCCTCTAAGAGACTCAAGTAGCTCACTAGTGATCTGAGTAAAACTCAGTCCATTGAGCATAGGCATGCGGCTAAGTGAATCAGCCACTACATTAAACTTTCCCTTCCTATACCTAAGCTCATAATCAAACTCTTGAAGGGTCTCTGCCCATCGGGCCTTCCGACCTTTAAGGTCTGTTTGATTAGAGAGCCACTTAATGCTCTCTTGATCAAACACTATCGTAACTTTGGCACCATATAAATAATGACGCCACTTCTTCAAAGCATGGACTATTGCATACAACTCCTTCTCATAGACGGAGTAATTCTTTTGAGCCGGTTCTAGTTTCTTGCTCTCAAAAGCTAATGGTCGACCATCCTGTACTAAAACCGCTCCTATAGCAAAATCACTCGCGTCAGTCTCAACCACAAATGGTTTATTGGGATCTGCTATATGTAAAAGTGGAGCTGTAGCAATTGCTACCTTCAACTTTTCCATACTTTGCTTCTATTCGTCTCCCCAATGAAAGGCTTTCCCTTTCCCTTTAAGCTGTTCCGTCATCGGGACAGCAATTTTGGCATAGTTCTTAATGAATCTTCGATAGAAACCTGATAAACCTAGGAAGATCTGCAGCTCCTCCAGGTTCCGTGGATGTGGCCATTCCATAATAGCCCTTACTTTTTCAGGATCCATCTGGATTCCATCTTGGGAGACTATATGCCCAAGATATCTAACCTCTTTCTTGAAAAATTCACACTTTGACTCCTTAGCAAAGAGCGAATTTTCCCTTAGCACTTGAAATACTTTTCTCAAGTGTTCCAAGTGCTCCTGTTCTGATGCACTATAGATCAGAATGTCATCTAAAAAATCTACTACAAAGTGTCCTAGATAAGGCCGTAAAACACTGTTCATGAGTTTCATGAAAGTGGCAGGAGCATTGGTGAGACCAAAAGGCATCACCAAAAACTCATAATGCCCATATCTAGTCCTAAATGCAGTCTTAGGGACATCCTCTGCCCTAATCCTAATCTGATGATATCCTGATCTAAGGTCAAGCTTGGTAAAATACCTAGCTTGATGTAACTGATCAAATAGATCTTCCAACCTAGGCATTGGAAATCTATTTTTGATAGTTACCTTATTAAGTGCTCTATAATCTATACATAGTCTCATAGAGCCATCTTTCTTTTTAACTAGGAGCATTGGCGATGCCCATGGTGAGTTACTAGGTTTGATGAAGCCTTTATCTAAATAATTCTGCAATTGCTTCTCAACCTCCTCATGCTGAGAAACACTAAGCCTATAAGGTGGTCTACAAATAGGGTTAGTGTTAGTAACAACTTCTATGGCATGGTCAATGTCCCCTCTCTCAGGTGGTAGCCCTCTAGGTAAGTCAGTGGGAAAAACATCTCTGTATTCAAACATAAGATCCTTAAAACTTTTAACTACACACTCTTGCAAAAAAGAATAGTAGAAAGTCTTGTTCATATTTACATTCAAAGCATGAAAATATACATCAGATGAGCTGTCTATACAATGCTCCATATCATGACTATACAATAAAAACATATCCTGTACATGCTGTGAACAACAGAGACTATACAACTCTAATGATGAGATGAGAGGTGCACTAGGTACATCTCTCTCTCCCTGAATATAAACTGTACTTCCATTCTTTTCAAACTCGAGTGTGTTATTTTGATAGCTGCGTTTAAGTGTATCTCCCAACCCCCATAGCCACTCTCTTCCTAAGACTAGATCTGTCCTCTCCATGTTCATAATTTGGAAGTCCATATGATCTGTATAATCCTGCATCTTGACTTCCAAATTGGATACCATAGTATCCCATATTCTTTTATCTTGCCCTTGCATCATAGATACAATGTATTTATGTGCACTAGGCTGTTGGGGAATCTTCAATTTCTTGACCAAAGCATAGTTTATGAAGTTATGAGTGGCAGAGTCATCTATCATGACTCGCACCCTGGTCCCGTAT
Organism: Ceratopteris richardii; assembly: GCA_020310875.1. NCBI lineage: Eukaryota > Viridiplantae > Streptophyta > Polypodiopsida > Polypodiales > Pteridaceae > Ceratopteris > Ceratopteris richardii. The sequence continues at coordinate 279,415 of MU260082.1, read as the reverse complement.
ACACTACCATGTAGCTTGACCAAGTCATGTGGTCCAAACTGCGGTGACCACAATGACTGAGTCAAACAACACGTGTGCTCTATATCCTCGTGCATCACCTCCACTCCCTTGCAGCTAGAGCTGCCATGAATGGGAAGCGTCTGCACTAGGTGGACCGCCTTTTTGCCCCTTTCAGGAGCCGTACTAGACTCTGGTCCTTTCTTCTTTTCTTCCCCCTTCTTGAGTGGACAGTTCCACTGTGAATGGCTAGGGGATAGGCACCTAAAACACAGGTTCTCTCTTTTGGCCTTCTCAAACTGGTCTGTGGATAGCTTAGGCCCTTGTGATCTTTGTTTTTTAATAAAAACCTTGTTTTTCCCAAAAGGCAACTTTTTCTTAAATTTAGTGGTGCTAAGAGGTTTAAGGGGCTGATCCGTCTCCATAGGAGTATACTGAGGACGGTTATGGTCCTCATATATCTGTGCATATTTGATCGCCTCCTCAAACGTCTTAGGCGCATTCCTCCTGACTTCCCTCTTTATGGCTTTATCCAAGCCCCTAACAAACCCTCTGGTCTTCTGAAAATCATCTAGACCCTTAAGCTTCAAAGTGATCTCTCTATAGTGAGATAGATAAACGGAAAGAGGCCTGCCTCTTTGAGTAATCCTATCCCGCTCATCCCAATTCCTCTCCTCTTCATTTTCAGGAAGAAACTCTTTTAGAAAAAGAGTCTCAAACTGAGTCCAGTCACTAGGGATAGAGTTCGCCTCCTTAAGACTCATCCACCACTTATAAGCACGCGGGCCGAGGGAGAGACTCGCCTCTAGCACACGATACTCAGGTGGGGTGCCCTTCAATTGATGCAAATCATGCCACTTTTGTAAAAAAGTATAGATTGCATCCTTATTCCTGTCTCGGTCATCCCCCGTGAAGGTTGGTGGCTTTAAGTCTTTCAGGAGGGGAGCTTCCCTAGAGCTCTCTCCTTTATGCTTACTAGGAAGAGAAGTCTCTTTCCTAGTAATCTCTAGAGGAATTTTAGGAGTCTCTCTTTCCTTCCTAGCTAGGAAAGAGGTGACACTAGTCTCAAGGGAGATCATTTGAGACTTAAGTTGCTGTATAAGAGATGTAATGCTACCCAAATCTTTCTCTAACTTAAGGGTTTGCTCTTTCAAGTCAATGAATTGGTCACGAGTGACAAATTCATCTATAAGCTCTTCATAAGTGTACTCTTGCTGTGAAGGCTCTTTGTCTTCTATATTCTCTTCTATTTCTTGTCCTAACTCTACTTCTTCCATCCTAGCATCCTGATCCTCTAGTTGCTCTCTAGGTGGAGAAGTGGTCTCAACTACTTGTTTACCTTTAGTTTCCATGTTTAAGTACCCTTCCCCCGTTTGCTAACTAGATAGTATGAAAATGAATGGAAGTAGAGTTTAAATATGCAAGAAGAAGAGAGATATAACACAAGAGCACTTCCCTGATACAAAGTAGAGTTGCGGAAGCTAAATCCAGGTGGTCCTTGATGCTTCAAGCTGCTGATTTTGATTCCTCGCCAGTCCCAAAAAAAAAATTGGAAATGTCCGCTTGGTCCGGGGAGGTTCTAGACACCATAAACCATCCAAAACAACACCAAAAGTGCGTAGGAAAAGCCTCAAACGGGCAAACTGAATGCAACTGAACAATTTCAGAGATTTTCCAATCCTCGCCAGTCCACAAATTGTTGCCCAGCACCTGCACTTCAAGAATTTGAGACAATCCCAAGTGAAAAAATTGGATTTGGAGTCGGGATGAAGAAAAACTAGGCCCGGGAGTGGCCGCCTAGTTCCTGCTGAAGCGCTGCAGAGAAATTTTGGTAGGGCAAATCTCTTCCAAATCCAACACCGATGGTCTCTGAGCGAAGCTTGAAAGTGTAGCTTCGAAACGTGACCAAGATTTTTAAAATCCGATATGGTATGAAGAAGATATGGTCCGGAGAAATGGGGTATGTCACCGGTGGGAAGTGAAAAGCTTCATCTTCATGAGTAGATAAGTTTGAGAAGCTCAAAACTGACGAATGAAAGCCTCTTTCATCAAACCAACACCCCCATCCCACAACCACAACCCATTGTACATATATACCTCATGATTCTTACAAAATCTTGATCTAAACAAGGAATGTTATTTGCCCATTATCAAGAAAATTTCGAAAAAGAAATGCTTCTTATGACACCTCCTCGTGGTTCTCAGATATGGAACATCGACTTGAAACTGCTAGGCGAAGAGCTTTAATCCCACATGTGGGTGCGCCCGCAGAAAAACTTGGTATAAGTTAAGAGCACAAAGCTTACTCTTTCATCCTGGAGTGGAGAGTGAGGAGATTTGCTGGCGGACTCCTGCGTGAGTGATCAGTCGACTTTGACTCTCTGCGCCTGTGGGCCGTCTCTGATCGCGGGCGGCGATTGCCTCGTTTGATGTGCCTGTGGGCCGTCCGTCACGCGTGCGGCGTCTGCTGGCGCTGTCCTGCTCTGATACCAGTGTTAGGTGTCGCTCCGATGAGCTCCCCAATTTTGGGCTAGATGCTACACGCCAATCGATGACTCCTTGACAGAGACGTGCGCACGGAGATCCATGAATTCGAATTGCCGCCCAACCGCGTACCTCTCTCGATTGCATACTCCTTAATTGGAGTGACTTGTGGCATCTCACATGAGTGCCACATGGCACTCATGTGTGTGCCTTCTAGTGAAACCCCAAGAGATGGTTCACACCATCTCTTCTATAGGGAATCCCTTTATAACATCAGGGGTGGCTTATCTAGAAAAGCCAGAGGGACCTTACAAGACTCAATTGGAATACATCAGGACGAATTGTCTAGGTGCTCGCATCTACGAAGACGGACTGAGAAGATCTGTGGTCCAGATGAAGAACCCCGATCAACCCCATGGACTAGAACACCCGGTAGTGAAGTTTGAGAATGGAGCATACCTAGATAAAGAAGGGACTATATATGTAGTCACCACTCTTCCTGATAGAACTGATGAGTTTGGAAATGTGATTACAGAAACCGACATGGGTGATATAGAGCAAGGGAACTTAGAGAAAGAGCCAAGAACCCCCCGTGGTAAATCTGTCTTGACCAGAATCATGACTCCAGAGTGGATTCCACAGGATAATAAAAGCATAGATCTGCTTTTAAACCGAGAAACCGATGAGGCTTTTTGGAGATACAAATCTGCTCAACCCCAGGAAGTGAGTGCCCTCACAATCTATGAGTTTAAAGACCCTGATAGCCCAGGCCAAGTATCCTACTTAGACAATGCATCAGAGAGAATCTTCGTGGTCACTGAGCATGGCAGACATGCCTACACATGGAAGGGAGAATTTGTTTTTCCCCAACCAAGGTCTAATGTGTCCTTTGGTCACCAAGGAGCTGGGACCTCCCAAGCTCATGGAGCTCAACGAGATAGAAGTAGAGACAAACCTGAGGTAAGTTTTGCCAACTCCCTGGGAAGAGAAAGAACAGGAACAGAAAGGAATAGAGTGGAACCTGAGAGACATAGAACCCCATGGAATCAAAGGAATATTGATGATTTTCCTTTGCCAAGGCCGAGAGAACACACTAGGACCCTGCGACCAACTCAACTGGTGAAGTCCATGAAGAATTATTTCGATGGCACGGGAGACCCTTATGACCATGTGGCAGAATTTCGGCAAGTATTGAAAGCTGAACAGGTAGAGGACCTATTCACACAATATAATGCTTTCGGTCTAACTCTTAGGAACACCGCCCTTACGTGGTTTCAACCACTAAATGAGAGGCATTTCAGAAACATAGACCAGCTCTTAGAGGCATTTATTGTTGAGTTTTCTAAGAGTGGAATCAGGCATAACACCTCCTCACTAATTCACAGCTTCAAACAAACACCTCAAGAGACGGTCAGACTAGCTGGAAGAAGATTTAGACAGTACCTGGAGAGATGCCCGATGCCGGAGTTACCCACACCAGCCAAACAAGTGGCCTTGTTCCTAGATGGATTGTTGAGCACTAAGCTCAGGTCATATGTGTACCTGAAGGACCCCAGAACGATAGAAGAGTGCGTTCGCATGTGCATAGACATTGAGGACAATCTAGGTGAGGAATTAGAACTATCAAAAATCTATAAGGATTCTGATAGCTCTAGTAACCTGACATCTAGTCAATCCACATCCATCGAGGAACTTGCAGAGAAGGTAGCCCGAAAACTAGGTGTCTCTAGCAAACAAATTCCGAGATTTGCCCCAGTTAAGCGGTGCTACAATTGTGGCGGTGACCATATGGCAAGTGTATGTCCCATTATGGCCCAACCCCAAGCGAATCCTAGTAGCGAGTACTGCACCATAGAGCGCAGGTACACCAACCACACTGCACAAGACTGCCCATATAACAAACAAACTGTTAGGAAAAATTATCCTCAGCCATATCCACAACATGGTAGATACCAGAATCAGTACCCACTACAACAATACAACAGACCACAACAAACTTATCAACCACCTTACCAAGGGTACTAGAGACCTCAACCAGTCCTAGTACAGCAACCCCCTGCTCCCACCAATGTGATCCCAGTGAAATATGCATCTACTGAAGAAAATCCGAATAGAGCCATAGTCCCAGTCACCCCATTGCTATCAGACAGTGATCCAAGTGACCATAGTTTTGACTCCACACATATGGATAGACCACAGGCTTACTACATGCAGTCACCCGAGCATAACGAGTCATACTATTATGAGGACCCAAGTGAAAATAGTGGGGAACCTGAGTATGCTAATGTCATGTACACAAACCCGAACTCTAGACCTCAACCTAGGCAGGTATGACCCCCATTTCCTAGAGGACCATGCTTCAGATGTCAGGGAGATCACCTTATACGTGATTGTCCACTGCCTGCCCCTACACAACCTCAACCAGTAACCATTCAGGGTTTCTGTCAAGACTGCGGGAAAGAGCATCTCCTACGAGATTGCCCAAAGAACCCTAATAACATGCCTAAAATCACTCCTATCAATGTTGTTGGGTTAGTTGTAGAATCCATAGGGAGTGTGACTTCCACTGCACCTGTGCAGGTGATCACAAGAGCCCAGGCACTTCAACAACACCAAGGTGTTGGTCCCGAAAAGAGCCCCGAGGTGAGTGAAACAGAGAGCATAACCAAAAAGAGGACTAGAGCCTGGAAGGATAGTCGTGAAAGAATGAAGAGGCAATGGGCAAAAAAGATAAACGAACTTGAAGAAAGCTTGAGAGAAACCAAGGCAAAAATCACAGAGATCACATCTCAACCGCACTCCCACACACTTCCATCACTACCATCCCCATCACCCTCCATTTCTCCACCCTCTAATACACCCCACGTAACCCACCCACCACCCCGAGTAGGATCAGTATTAGCTGACCCCACTCCTGAAGGCTTGGACATGATGTTCAAGGCCTACCAGGCTCGACTTCAAGAAGGGCCAACAGCTGCAAACCTAGACAAGAGTTACCCTAGAGCAGATTTAGAGATTGAACGGATGAAAATGTGCATGAAAATGGTAGAACAAGCTCAAGCTATACTTGAGACTAGTCAAAAGTTCAATCAGACAAACTCTGTCAAGCCGGATTTGCATTTCCAAGGCTTACTAGAAAGATTAGAGCAGTTGGTAAACAAATCACAAGTTTCTTTACCTCCACAGGCTCAACCAGTTGTTGAAAGAGGAAGCTCGCCACCAAAGGGAGCTTATGTTCCTAATTCCACGGATGCTGGAATACCTCCTTCAATACAACAGTACTCTCAAGAGTTCTTGCGGGAAATACAAGAAGAGAAATGGGCCAAGGAGAAGGGTGATTCCCCTCCTATTCCTGAGATTGATGATCTTCATGATCAATTTCCCCAAGACATTCCGTCTATCTATGGAGATCAAACAGAGCAACAAGAGGATGAGAGATTAGATTTTGAATCTAATTCTTTACAAGAGTTGCCTCATTTCACAGGCCCATGGGAATCTGAATCTCTCCAGATCAGAGCTCCCACAATATTGGTGAGAAATGAAGACTCACTGATTCCCAGGAACACTGATGTTGTGAAGAACACTAAGGTTCAATGTCATCTCACTGTAGAGGAGCTGCTCAAGGCAAAACCGGAGCTCTGGAATCATGTGAAGGATCAGGTTCCAGAACTTGAATCCAATACACCAAAAGTAGGCTCTAAGCAAAAAGTACCAGAGATACCTCTCGACAAGATAGGAGACATGAGCGAAGGTGAAGAAGGTAACACTTATCTTCCGATCACCTATCAAGGTTACACAACCAAAGCAATTGTGGATTCGGGTGCTGGTGTTGCTATTACGACCACCTCCTTGTGGAAGCGATGGGGCAAACCCACCTTAAGACCAACGAGAATGAAACTTCAAATGGCAGATGGTCATTTTGAAAGACCTCTCGGATTGCTTGAAGGGATAACTCTAACCACTTGTGGTGTAGAGTTTGAACATACATTTGCTATATGTGACTTTGAGAAGAATAATGTTTACGATATGATCCTAGGAAGACCTTTCCTACGACAATTGCAAATAGTACAGGATTGGGGAACCAACTCCTTGTACTTACAACACTTAGGGGTCACCACCAAGGTCAATCTGAAGGATTACACCTTCAGAGATGTACCACCCCTACAGTGGAATCCTATCCACAAAGCGAAAGAAGATTCTATCTCCGTGCATTCAGGAAGTTCACTTGAACCATCCTGGCTGCATGAAGATACTCACTTGTGGATGTGCAAGGTCGCGGAGGAAGAGGAAAAGCGCCTAAAAGCGAGAGAAGAAGGAACTCCCCCAGGAGATAGACCAATAAAAGACCCAACCTATACACCGATGATATTTCCAGATGAGGAATTTGAGCCTCATGGTTGGGCAGAAATCTTAGCTACCATGGACATTGCAGTCAATGAGGAACAATGGACACCCCATTGTGATGAGGAGGGTTATGATATTTCAGTGTTCATGTGTCAGCCCTTGTTGGAAGAGTGTGATCCTAGTGAGTTCATAGAAGAAGAAGAGAATGACGATGATCTAGAATCCATTGTGATGGATACTTACTTTGACTCAGAGGAACACTACTTAGAAGACATAGGAGTGTTAACCCAAAAAGAAGAAGGAGGTCAAAAGAAAAAGAAAAGGAAAGCAGTGAAACAAGAAGAGGAAGAATCATTGTTTGAAGTACCAGAAAATTTCAAGAAATATGAAGTGGAAGACCGAAAAATTTTGGTACGAATGCCTAAGAGAGAGGCCATTATAGGAGAAGCATATGACAATAAAGAAAAGACCAAAAAAATTGTAGTGACCATTGAAGGGAACGAAGAGCGATGTACGTACATAGGAGACGACCTAAGTGCAAAAGAAGAATTAGAGTTGGTAGCTCTATTAAGGGAATATAGGGATGTGTTCGCGTGGCACTATAGAGACTTGAAAGGAGTAGATCCAGAGATTTGTTCTCATACGATTCCGATGACCGCTGATGCCAAGCCCACCAAACAAAAGCCCTACACATATAATGACAATTATGCAGCCAAAATAAAGGCGAAAATTGACAGGCTGATTGAAGCTGGATTCATCTATGAGATTGAGCACACTGAATGGGTGTCCCCCATTGTAGTGGTGCCCAAGAAGAATGGGAAATTGCGAGTGTGCATTAACCTTAAAAAAGTTAATGCCGCTACGATCAGAGATAGTTATCCACTTCCAATCACCGAACATCTTTTGGAGCGTGTGGCAGGCAAGGAAGTTTATAGCTTCCTTGATGGATTTTCAGGTTACAACCAAGTAGCCATTGCCCCCGAAGATCAACACAAAACGGCCTTTGCCACAGAATGGGGAATCTTTGCATTTCGTGTGATGCCATTTGGGCTCACCAATGCACCTGCAACATTCCAAAGACTCATGTGTCATGTCTTCAAAGAGTTCTTGCGGAAGAACTTAGAAGTATATGTGGATGATTTATGCGCTCATTCCCAAGAAAGAAGTTACCACATCCCTGAGCTCAGACAAATCTTCAACAAGTGTAGAGATTATCGAGTGTGTTTGAATCCAGAGAAGTGTGTGTTCATGGTACGACAAGGTAAGATCTTAGGTCACATTGTTTCTAAGAATGGAATTTCAACAGATGAAGACAAAGTAAGAGCAATAGCAGAGTTGCCCAGACCAAGGAATGTTAAAGAGGTACAAGCCTTTATGAGCCATTGTGGATATTACCGTAGGTTTATCCACATGTATGCCATCATAGCTAAACCTCTTTATGGGTTGTTAACAAATTTTGAGTGGAACGAGGAATGCGAGACTTCCTTCAACGAGCTGAAGAGATGTTTGTGCACAGCACCAATATTGACTACTCCAGATTGGAGCAAACCCTTCCATGTCCATGTAGATGCCTCCAATCATGCAATAGGATGTGTACTAGCACAACCCACAGGTGAGGGAAACCTGGATTTGCCGATAGCATATGCTAGTAGGCAATTAAATGCAGCTGAACGAAATTATACCACAACGAAAAGAGAAGGCTTAGGTATGGTATATGCTGTGAAGAAGTTTAGACACTATCTATTGGCCAATAAATTCAAGTTTTTCACTAATCATCAAGCTTTACTATATTTGGTCAATAAACCTTGCAATACAGGCCGCTTAGTAAGATGGTTCCTCTTACTAATGGAATACGACTTTGAAGTTGTTGTCAGGAAAGGTAGAACCCATCTTAGGGCAGACCATCTTTCTCGCATCACTTCCGGAGAACCACCGCAAGGAGTGTCTGATGAATTGCCCGATGCTTATCTGTTCAATTTAGAAGTTGTTCCTAAATGGGCAAATAAGTTGGTACCAGTCCTAACCTTCGGGCCTGCAAATAAAAATGTTAAAACAAGCAAAGAGGAAATTGTAAAATCACTAAAGTATCAAATATTGGCCGGAAGTATGTACAAGCAAGATACTGAGGGCGTATTAGCTTGTTGTGTCGAGGATGATGAACATGCTAGTTGGTTGCAACAAGCCCATGAGGGACTGCTAGGAAATCACTACCCTAAACAACGAACATTGCAGAATCTAAAACGTTTAGGAGTGTATTGGCCTAGCATGGACAAAGAAATACAAGAGTGGATCCACAATTGTCCAGTGTGCCAGAAGAGACCCCCAGTGGAACATGCCACTCTTTATCACGTGTCATTAATCCCAGATTGGAGTGCTCCATTGGTCGAGTTCATGAGATCGGGAACATTACCCAATCAAGCTAGTCTTGCAAGAAAACGGAGCATGGAGCAAGAGGCTCAAGACTATGCCTTAGTAGGAGACAACCTATATCGAAGAGGCAAGGATGGTTACCTAAGAGTGTGCGTTCATGAATCAGACTATTTGAAAGTCTTAGAAACTGCACACAGCGGTGCTGCAGGTGGACACTTTGGCTAAATTCTTATTCGAAAATGTGTTCACTAGATATGGGTTACCAATAGAGTTGGTTAGTGATAGAGGTACGCACTTCTTGAATGAGGTCATTGAAAATCTCCTTCAAGAATTCATTGTGATACATAAGAAGTCTGCCCCCTATCACCCACAAGCTAACGGACAAGCCGAGAGCACGAATAAGATCCTATGTAACGTATTGACGAAACTTGTAAATAATAAACGCTCTGATCGGGACAAACAACTTCATCATGTTGTTTGGGCATACCGAGTTGCCTACAAAACGGTACTCAATGCCACCCCATTTCAGATGGTCTTTGGACAGAATGCGGTGCTACCATTAGATTTCCTAATTCCAGCTTTAAGAGTAGCACAAGAGCATGAGTGGAATGGACATGAGTTGTTCTCTAGGATCTTTGATATAGAACGTTTAGGTGAGACGAGGCTACGAGCAGCAGCAGGCATCTATGCTGCAAAGAAACGGCAAAAGGCATACTTTGATGCCCATGTGAAGGATAAGGGCGTGAAAGCAGGAGATCTAGTTTTAGTCTACACATTGAAACAACACGCAAGAAAGCTAGAAAAGAGAGGCTACGGACCTATGATCATCAATAGGATCTCCACGAGTGGAGCAGTACAACTAGCCACTTTAGAGGGGAATGTTCTCCCAAACTATATTAGCGGATGCAGAATCAAGCTGTATCAGGAACCCCTCACGGAGGAAATGCTAAGTCGACTCAATACTGCTAAGCAACGTAAAGAGGAGGAAAAACGAATTCGAGAAGAATCACAGGCAGAGGCCTTAGAGCGTATCACACGAATGAAGTTGAGGAGACAAGGGAGGGATCAGCCTGTGACTGACACTCAAGAGTCTCCAGCTTATCACATGGCCATGTGCGAGGCTTCAAGTGAACGTACCCATAAGATAGTGGACCGACGACCTTTTGTGACCCTAGAAATAGGACAAAGAGACAGCACAACAAACGTGAGAGCATTAATTGATTCAGGAGCAGCCACAAGTGCAGTTCGGCTTTCTTATTGCCAGCAGCTGCAATTGGAGGTAAAACCCCTAGAAGCATATCTGATAGGATTAGGAGGTGTTGAAACCCCTTGCATGGGAGAGGTGGATCGTCCCCTTTACATACAAGAGGTCCTCATGCCAGCAAAAGTGCTAGTGTGTGAAGACGAGGATCTGACCGAACCTTTGGTCCTGGGCCAAGACTGGATCTACGATCACGCAGTCAACCTCAACCTAAGAAGTGGACTTCTTCAGGCTTGGGTAGGCCAAAGCCGTCTCACGATTGAATTACAAAATCAAGCACTCAAACCAATAGAACAGGCACCAACTCCTGGTCCCTCCAAAAATCCACATGAAGATAACAATGTTGTTCTTGAACAAACTTCTATGGTGCAGAGGATTGTCAATCTTACTGAAGGTACAGGAGCCAATAAGGAGTTCCTAACTGACCCAAAGAAGATTCTAAACGAGCAGACCGAACATCACGCGACACGAAGGAGGCTGCTGATCAAGAGGCAGGAGCGCCAACCCGTGCAACATGGAGCATCTCGTGGCGTGAAGCAGATCTGGATACGCAAGGATGGAAAACCCACAGCTCTAATAGCAGACTCTCAAGGAGACAAGAAACGTGCCTCACCATCAAGGAACAAAGTGAAGAAGCCCCCTAGGATAACCCCTAGGCATACCATTTCTATTTGGGTTCCTAAGCGGTCAATGAAGGCCACCCCTAATGCTAGACAGATATGGGTGCCCAAGGCTTGCTTACAAGCCCAAATTACTTCACCTTCAGGCACTAGGATGAAGCAACTTTCACAAGCACTCGTGGCCAACAACTCAGAAAATGAAAAGATACCTACACCTCTCACTGTCCCCACTCCCATCAACCCTAGGAATGTCTGGAAATGGGTACCCAAAAGGTCCCAAATACATCACACTCTCATCCAGAAACCTTCACCTGTCTTTAGCTCTAAGAGCTACGACTCCTCTATCCAAGCGTGGAGAATTAAACTGTGTACTAAACCCCCTGACCCAATTCTGTAAATCCGCCCACACTAACACAGGAGCATTCTGAGCCCATTGCATAACCAAAGTATGCATCTAGGATGACACTGACCTCTAATCACCACTCACACCTATCACAAACACTTCACCACTAACCACTGACCTCCGGGATTGTCATGTTAGTACTGTGAAGGGAACACCATTACATCTTGTTTCCTATGCAACACTAATGTGCCTTTCTTCTTCCAGCAGATAAGCAACCTACTCTCATGGCAACAGCGGCAGGCACAAGCTCTCAGGCAGGCTCTGGTGCTCCAATCAATTGGGATGCCATGCCAATGGAGGCCCCACCAACAGCTCGGCCTGAAGAGTTCGTGAATGTGCGGAGAATTCCTATTCCAGATCCACCCAATGGCCTAACCGAAAGAGTAAAGGGGCATTCTCACTGGTTCAATGAGATGCCAGGAGATTTAGGAGACGCGGATCACATCTGGGAATCCAAGATGGAATGTGGAGGAGTGTGGTGGACCTTCCAGTTCTTCTCACGAGAATTCGAAGCATTGCAAAATGCAGCTCCACTTCAAGATATCTGGCAAAAAGCAGGATTACAAACGTATTTTAGTGCAGCTCTGCCTAAACCCGATTTCCTCAGGTGCTACTACCTAATTGCCACGTTGAAGCCGACAGGGGATAAAGATCATTCAGGCACATTCTGGGTGCCCTCCTTGTCAAATCTGGAGGAAATGAGGAAGTTTGAATTGAATGTTACTTTAATTAGGGAAGCACTTCAGATGTATGGCACGCATGTACCTTCTGACCGCGACCCCTTGATACCTGAGTCGATGAAAAGCAATAGAATCAAGAAGCTAAAAGAAATGTGTGCCCTCACCCCCAACATCGCCATACCTTTGCGGATGTGCCTCCAACACTTCGCATTCCCCGCTCAGGACCGTTTCACTCAACCTCACAAGAAAATATGGTATGGGCTATATCTAGTAGAGACTGGAAGCTTGCCCATTAAGATGCCGGTATGGATCTTAGACCAAGTGTATGAGGCAGGCAAGTGAGGAGTGAGAAAGCCTACTCTACATGGTTGTTGTGCGCTTACAAGAATTATCTATAGATGTCTTGCATATGATGTGCCAGTTGCCAGAGCCCTAAAGTATGCACAACTGGAGTTGTTCAAAGGGCGGAAGTCAGGGAGCCAGCCTGCAAAACGAATGCGTGGATCACTCTCCCAGGTAACGATCCCTCAAGAAGCCACGACCAAAGCTTCTCCCCGACCAGAAGCTCAGGTCACACCTTTCACGATCCATCTTCAAGGAGTGCAAGCTGGGGAGGTGGTACAACCCGTTCCATCCGCCCCTCCACTACCTACCGATGCAGAGTTTGCATCTATGGCCACCTTCACAGAAGATCCAAACTTCGATTTTGAAAGATTCCTGCAGACGGTCCCCCTATCAGACAGTGAAGACTCCCCTGACAATGTTGATCCGGGTGCATCAGTCCAAAGAGAACAGCCACGGGGCGAGACGAGCAGAGTACATGGGGAAGAAGTGGCACAACATCCTCATGACCCAAACACGCAAGTTCAGGAAGGTGCACAAAGAAATGACCCAGAAGACAGTGAAGAGGAGGTCCCTGCCTACACAACACAACTCAGACGGCTGTACAAGACAATCAAGCAGGTACAGAGAAGACATAAGATGATAGAAGAGGCGAATAGAGCTCTAGTGAACCAGATGCTTCAAACCGAGAATGTCGACTCACACTTTGTGGAATCATTGAATCTATTGGCAGAGACATGTGGGATCGGGGAAGCATTGAGGACAATGGTCTATCAGGAAAACCCTATCTATGATCAACGAAGGATTGACACACGACCACGACGAGGGAAAATGATTCAAATGGAAGTCTCTACTGCCTTGCCTACCACCATTTCAAAGGATGTTCACATGACGAGCCCAAGTCCCGCTGGCGAACAAGAGGTAATTACTCAGGTACCATCTCCACCGTCACCTTCCATTCGACCCTCAGAACCCTTCTCCACTAGCCTTTCTGAACAACCGATGTCCACCCATCATGAAACCATTGTACACACCTCTGTTTTTACATCCTTCCCTTTACCCACATCCATTACTTCCACCCTAAATTTTGAACCTCACACCGGTCATCCTGCCACCGATCAAACCATAATAGGTCACCCTTCCTATCTCCCCGCCCTTGGACAACCACTTGCCACTAGCCAGCACTCATCCCATCCTTTTCCATTCACCCACACCCAAACCCTATCCACCACTTCCCTAGTAACCGCCTCATGCTCAACCCAAGTCACACAACCGTCATTCTGGACGAACCTTGTAAATATACTCCAGCAGGTGGATAATTATAATAAAAAGTCCCTTTCCCAACCCCACTCCCCCACATTCACTGCCACCACTATCACACCACCCACCATTCCTGTATTCACAGTTCACGAATCACACACTCTCACGTCCGATCCCATGGACATCTCACCATCCACAGGATCACCCACCACCACTGTTATTCCAACATCACCACGTGTCATTTCACTTACGTCGCCATTTCCAAACACTGTAGGCACAACATCCACTTTTCCCTTTCCCATCTCCTGACCCCTTGCATCTTCCACCCTCACCCCTACACCCACCTCATTTAGTCATGCACTCAACACCATGCTCGAAGCTGCTGCCCAACTTAAACAGGAATACAGGTTATTAGAAGAAAACAATAAGGAGCTCTGTACATTGTCATCCCACCTCCAGGCACGTGTCACTCCCTTGGAGTTGTCTAATACGGAGCTACAGCAGGAGGTGACCACCCTCCAACAATATCAGGTGGAGCTCGAGTTCACACATACAGAGAAGAGTAGGGCAACGGAAGAACAACTTAGAGATCAGCTAGCCCGTAACGCTAGACTACAACGAAACATGGCTCTACTCCGACGCCATTTATCGGCTGCCCAAGAAGAAAACAAAAGACTACAGCAACAAAATCAAGACAACCTCGAAGCAGCCATGGAAAATACTCCAAGGGCACCCATCGACCCTGCTAAATTCCAAGCCATCCCCTCAGAGAATATACAACAAATATTAGAAACCTATGCCACTCTCTTAGAAGCTCATGATCAGCTTGCTGACCAAGTCAAAGACCTACAGAAAGCCCAAGTGCCTGCACCACACCAACAAGAACCTAAAGAGATGGCCAACGCTGCAACCTCACCAGAGCCAGAATTATCAGTAACCAATGAGGTACTTGAGCTACGGCAACAGGTGGCAGAACTAAAAATTAAATTGTTACAGTATGAACGACCTCCCGCTCCACCTGATCAAACCATAGAAGAAGACACAGTAGTCATTCCAGTGGAGGAGACATTTGAAGACAATTACGAGCCTCAACCCCTTCCAGGAGGCAGAATTATGGAGGAAGGCCAGGATACATATGAGGAACCCCCGTCAGCATGGATGAAGCAGGTAGAGGAGATGGGCCACACTCACGAGGAGCGCGTAGCAACTCAGATGCTAGCAATGAAGGCCATTGAAGAAACCATACTTCAATCTGAGTATTTCAGGCACCTTGCTCCTAGACGACTCATCACGAGCTCAGAATTACAATATAAGCCATATTTTGTATTGTTGGCCGACTACAACGCAGAGATCAAAAGAGTCACCAACAAGTGCCCTACCTTCACCACCCAATTCGAACCAAAAGATATACCAGAGGCAGCCAGAAAAGGGGCGATTTTTCAACCTACTTGGAGGCAAAGATTACTGGAAACATACCCGGAAATGCTGAGAACATGGGATCACGCTCCCATGCATTTGAAGTATAACCCCTGTTATGGGCCAGTACAAAGAAGAAGATCATGGAAGGCCTTCGCCATCAAGGTTCAGAACAACGCAAATTGTAAAGAATGGCTCAATTACCCCGCAATCGCACCCCCAACCGGCACACCTACAGTATCATACATGATAGCCACCATCAGACATTGGATGCCACGCCTCCACCCCATGCCAGATGTCGCCGCTCAAATGATGCTCAAAATTTTGGACATGATGCAAGTGGTCCTAAAGACCTTTCGAAATGTACGTAACATCCAGCCTTCAATCCCGGGCTTCATCAACGGTAATTATGATTTGCTATATGACATGAGCACGACCCCTAGCATTCGAGTAGCTTACGCATGGCATGCACGAATAAGATATCTCCCAACCTGCACAAGCAAACCTTTGATGATATGTTCACCACGGGGTTTTGGGAATCACACTCCGAAGTGTTCGCACCACGCCCAACCCACCTGCTACATCTATTCGCGTGTGAACAAACCATGCACTCAGAGCTCTACACCACACCACACCCTGATATGCCGGGTTCGGTCAATTGGGATGCCCTCCAGAGAGACTTGGTCCGGGGACTACGCATCAAGGAACAAGAAGTGGCAATCGACCTCCTGTAGGAATACATTGATCAAACAGTGGAGCAGAGGTCTGTCAGAGGCGACAGACGCTAGGGGGGGGAGAGTGTTGGCCGCATATGAGAAGAAGCAAGTACGAGCATACAAGCAGATCTAGCACTAAGGCAACCTTTTATTTTTTTCAAAACCACTACACCATTTAAAAGTGATTCTCATCACTAAAAACCCCTGTAAATACCATTTTCACCTTTTTGTAGCTCCATTTTGTACAAGCCGAGGAGTCCTCGAGCTTGAGGAGCCTTAGAAGTAGTTGCCTGCCAATTTTCATAATTTTTAGATCTCGTTTGAGCCCTCAAATAAGCCCTGGAACCTAATTTTTAACTAGGCCGGACACTAGGTCTGGACAGGGCCAAAGCTAGTCAAAAACTATAAATAGAGCTAGAGAGCTCATTTTTGGTTAGCTTCATGTAGTTTGAGCTTGTATGAGAACTTGGTTGCAATAGAAGTGATTCCATTGTCTTACTCTCTTTGTTCTTGCCGCGTGTGCACGTGTGCGTGTATGTGTGTGCATGCTTGTGTGCTTCTCACTCATGCACTTGTGCTTCCACTTGCTCGTGGTCTTCATACCATCCTCACGTCTTCCCGGATTGACATTAAAGGAGGTGCTACTCATCACTGAGCTACACCATTCAACTTGGGTAGAAAAATAAAGTAAAAAAAAAGAAGGTTGTGTAGCTTTTTCCGTCACGTAAGCGGGGTTTACGACCAAGTCTTTTCGTTGTCGATCGAGTATTGTTGGAAGTGTTGGAACCAAAGTGTTGGAACCAACCTTCAGTTCAGCGGGCGGTGCCGTTCCCGTTTACTTAACATAAACGCTGAAACAACTTTAGCGCGTTACATACAGTAAACGCCCCCAATACATACAATAGGCGGCCTCCCTTATGTGAGGATAGAGGACTCAAACCATTGAACCTTATTCGTGTGGTCAACTCCTTCAATGAAGGTTCACCTCCACCTGTTTGTTAGTTTAGTGGTTGGCTGAGTAAGGCCGAAAAGCCCGAAAAAATGAGTGCTATAGCCCCAGCAGATAGGAGACCTCCCGCCGTACCTATCCCTTAGGCGGCGGCCGATCACCACTCACCCCATTGTTTGTCGTCTGGGGTGTTTGTTTTGTCGCTGCTAACTTTATGTCCTCGGCCTGCCCTGTGTGACTCGTCTTACTAGAGTCTTGCGTGTATATATTGTATGAGTGAGAGCACGCATCTTGTCCATATTGTTCGTAGGGGCTTGCTTGTTGGTAAATTTCCGTAAACACAACTGCCTCAGCCTTCCAGCTGGGGAGTTGTTCCTATTTTCAGGTAGGTCTTCTCTATGTAAAACCTACTTACAGTCCATTTCCCTTTCCATTGACCCTCATCCTAAATCTCCAAGTGGGCATATCCCTAGTTATTCGTCAGGGCTTTCGCTTTTCAGAGAATCCTGCTCCCGTAGGGCTTGTAGCTCGGCGGCCCACCCTTCCCCACCGAACCGCTAGGCGAGGGAACCTTACCGGGGTACTCCAGTTTCGAGTGTATTGAATAGTCTATAGTGGCCGGCGGCGCAAGATGTACCTCGTGGGGCGGTCTCCCGGACATAGTCTTTTCATGCAGTGGCCGTTTCTTAGTCCATGGTCCATTGGATGTTCGGTGCAAGGCCGAAAACTGACACTGCTTGTACCCTTTGTTTGTTTTTGCCCTTCGCTCACTGGGCCTGTCCCTCAGTGTGGTCAGTACTGGATACTGTTGGGCGGCAAAGCTTACACTTGTTCACTCATAAGGTTCGCCGGGGCCTCTTTCCTCTCTTCCTTTTTGCTTATCCATGACTCAGAGGCTGCCAGACCTCCTACAAAGGGAAGAGAGTCGACTGAACATCTCAGCCATTGGCGGGAGTTTCGCTCGCATCCAATCCTCAATTATTGTTCACCCCCCCTTGATCCGGGTGAGCAACAACCGCTTCGTCACGGGACTGACTTATGGGCTAACGGGTCACACTTTGGCTAAGTATCCTACGAAAATGCTTCCGAAAGCCAGGAGGATCAAGGGGATGGCCATAAGAATAGGCGCCTCGTGGCATCGTAAGATGTCTCGCTTGAATGAATTAGTTGGTGCTAGAAATGTTAAGGAAAGTAAACGAAAATAGTAATAGGGAGTAAAGAAGACAGAGACGCTTCCCGACCAGAAAGCGAAGTTACCACTAATGGTATAATCAGGATGGATAGGCTCTTTCAAGCTCTCCCCCCTCAAAGAACCGCACGTGCAAGTTTCCTCGCATATGGCTCAACAAGTTAGAAGAAGAGTGACGGTTGGGCCAGCAGCACGTCACCCACTGATGGACACACGTAATGTTCTATGATGACTCCGTAAGTTGTGCATTTCTTTGCCGCCCGTTTCTTCGCGGATTTGTCAAACCCCCCAGTCCTCCTTCAGGAACCACCACAACTTCATGATTGACTCATATTCACGTAGTACCGTGAGCGACGGATGAACCCGACCACCTAGACTCCCGTGTGGTTAATAGAACCGGCGGGCGTTTTTTCATTCAGGATTCGAGTCAGCACTCTTGTCGGCAAATTGTCGCCTATCTTACCTCTGTGTGGGTGAGCCAAAGCTTTTCATATCGTCTTCTGCCCACTGGACGGTATCAGATCTCACGACCAGACCTCCCACGGGGAGCCCATTGGGTTTACCTTGTCGACATGTTGACAAACAACCAAGCAAGGAAAAGCGATCCTGTGTTATACTCCGGTGATCGTTTTAGATCGGGGCACTAGCAACCAAACGTGTCCCAAATCACATCCCTACAGCAGGGGAGGGGCCTACCTACTTTATTACAGCTCGTAGGTGCTAGGCCGCTTCTACGAAGCGAAGCGTCGTCGCACAGTTACTCTGGTTGATCAAAGAATCTGGCTTCTCTTATTTTAGCAGGTTCTATGTTGCATCGTCTATTCTCCGCATTTTTTCCATGCTTCACACCCTCCCCAAAGGAACGCATGGTGGGCTCCCGCTAGGCTGGGATGGCGATATAGCCCCTTTCTATTATAGGAGGGCTATACACATTGTCTCATGTCCCTCAAGTCGCACTTTGGTATAAGCAGGCTCCGAAATCGCATCTTTAGAATAAAATCCGGTCAAGAAAGGGAATCCAATGAGGAATAAGCTGCCTAGAAGCATCATAGCATAAGTGGAAGGTAATGGAGAAGCGAGCCCTCCCATTCTACGCATATCTTGCTCATCTGACATGGCATAAATGACTGAACCTGCGCTCGAAGAGGGTAATGCTTTAAAAAAAGCGTGATTCGTTAAATGAAATACGCTAACTGAATAATTAGGAATGCCGCGAGCAGGGATCATATGGCCTGATTGACTACAAGTTAGATAAGCTACGACCCTCTTTAGATCGTTTTACAACATTCCAGTGGTTGCCGCGAAGAATGACGTCGTAGCTCCCACGAGAGTAATAACAATCAAAGCATTGGGTGAATACTCAAATAAAGGGGAGCACCTTGCTATCATGAATACGCCTGCTGTTACCATAATAGCTGCATAAATCAAAGTGGATACTGGAGTGAGACCCTCCATCGCGTCGGGTAACCGAGTATGCAATCCCATTTATGTAGATTTCCCGATAGCGTCGACAGGAGGTGAAATACGAATAACAGTTATGGCATGAAATCCCGTATTACGAAAAAGAAAATAATGATTGGATTCAGAAAACACAGACGCACGAGCAAAAGTGGTAGAAGAGTCCACCGTTTAAGAGGGAGTAAAACGACCAATAATCCTGAGAGCTGATCCGGAATCACCTACTCAATTGACAGGCATAGCTTTGATAGCTGCTTTATTGGCTTAAAGTCGTGCGAACCGAGAATTAATCGACAAATATAAAACGGGACCTACTCCCTCCCGTCCTGGAAATAATTAAATGGAGTTATCTCCGGTAACCAGCATTAGCGTAAAAGGGGTGAGGATGGATAAGTAACACATGAATCAGGGGCTATGCGGATCCTCGGACATATATGAAATGGGATAGAGATAAACCAAGCTACTGACAAATATCACCACAATTAGCATAACTACGGTCAGACTATCGAACACCGGGTTGGAAGTTACTTCACCGAGCCCCTTTCCCTTTACCAAGTTTGTGTATCACGGGGTTAGGCCCCGAGTGACAGAATCAGGTGCTCTCCGAACCGTGTGAGATGGTCGCCCATCACACGGCTCACTGACTTAGGATTACGGTTAGTAGAGGGATAACTTCCATCCAGCCTTTAGGGGGCACAAGAAGATCTCACCCACCTTCTCATTGA
This sequence comes from Ceratopteris richardii, assembly GCA_020310875.1. NCBI lineage: Eukaryota > Viridiplantae > Streptophyta > Polypodiopsida > Polypodiales > Pteridaceae > Ceratopteris > Ceratopteris richardii. The sequence continues at coordinate 259,201 of MU260082.1, read as the reverse complement.
GGGTACAGTGTCGCGGACTCAAGTGTACGGCATCTGCCGAGTTAGGCCCTTTCCCTTCTGTGAATTCAAGCGCTGCACGCATAGTTTTAGCTATCTATGTGCCTTTCCTTCCCCCGCCAGAACAGAAGGGAAAAGCTAGGCGCCGCGTTTAAGCATTCACGTTAGTCAACGTTTAAGCGATTAAGCTAAGTTGACAACAAACACGTATTAGCTTGAACGTTAAGGACCGGTAAGTCAAAGCTAATACCGTTAGGTTTTCGATACCGTTAAGGACCGGTAGGAGCGAAGCTAATGCGTTAGTTTTCGTTAAACTTGTTTTCGTGCTAATATGTTAGTTTTCGTTAAGAAAACGTGTTGTTTGTTTTCGAAAATGTTAGTAAACGCTTTTTCGTTAAGAAAACGCTTGACCCGATTGATGAAAACCGTTAACCTATGGGTAAACGCTTTTTCGTTAAGTAAATGCATAGCTCAAAAACAACTCAGTATTAGCATAGCTCCTTGCTAAGTTGAGCCGGCATTTCACCTAGCTTCCCCCTCTGCCGCTAGGCTGGGGAGAAGCCTTGCCTCTCGGTTTTGCCAATCAATCAAAGAGGCGGGTACTATGGGCCCTCTGCTTCACGCATTTAACCTAAAGGCGAATGCGTGGTTTGTCGGTTCCACCGAATACTCTATTGATGTCGAGGCACAGGTCGCTTGCCAATGGTGTGTGTGTTGTCCCTCTTTCTCATACTCAGGCCTGTCCTTGTCCAGGCAGGCATCTGCGCCCTCTTGTTGCGCATGCACGAGGGATGTGCCTTATCCATAGCCTGTCTTGTGTGGGGGGACGCTAGCCAGGATCCCTTCTCCACTGATCCGTAGTTCGTGATCCGTAAGTCTCATCTGTGTCTCGGAGACACGGTCAGGAGCCGAGGCAGTTTTCGAGTCTAGCCCGCGACTCTTAGCTTCGCCCCGCACTAGCAGGGTGCGGCTTCGCCCCTCCCCTTTCTCAACATGCTATGAGGCTCTATTATGAGGAGACAATTCTCCTATAGAGTGAGTCGAGCCCGTCTCGCAGCGGAGCAACAGCAGCGTCCAGATAATCTATCTATCTGGCAATTCATCCGGTGATTTCACGGTCGCCAAGGAAGCCCCAGGAAGCGTCAAACATCTCCAAGGAAATCCATGGAGCAATCTTAATATAGCAAGCACTGGCTCCCAGTGTGACTTTGTGAAAAACAGTCAGGGAGAAAGTGAGAGAGAATGAGGCGCACGTAATAGTTACTATGGCGGTTCCTTTCGAGCCTAGAAAACGACCAAAAGCACCTGCTACGAAGCTACCGAGAAGGGGCAACGATACTGTTAGTAAATACGTACTCAATGAATCCTTTCTTTCTTGTTTCTGGTATTCATGGTAGTTCGTTACGCGCCTTTCCTTTCATTTCCTGCAAGAAAAGAGGCAAATACGAGAGAATCACCTGGTTGGCGACTTGGCCAAACGATTTCACCATCGTCGATTTGAGATGAGGGTGGTACGTACAGGATAAGACTGAGACATTCCATCCAAGGTGAATAACGTGCAGTGCTCTGTGCTCAAACAGATCCGGGGGATAGAGTAACATGCGAGGTAAAGAACGGTCCGATCTACTCGCCGCAATCAAACTCACCAAATTATTCAAAAGCGACGAGAAGTCTATTGACTTGTTAAACCATAACATAGATATGCCGAAAAAGATGATATCAGTAATATTATACTGATGATGAACATTTTGTTTGAGAAACAGCATGATGATTCAACACTTGAGATAGACGAGAGCAACCCCAATCAAGACATGGTTCAAGAGACGAAGAAGATCTTTCCTTGCTAGCGACTCGTGTTGGGCGCTTTGCGCATCACTCAACAGACACTAGAACCTGTATGTTCAGAATCCGGTCAGTCAGGGAATGTTTGTTTGAGCTCTATGAGGTCTTTTTTTATCCAAGATGAATGTTCAAAGAATTCATCAAAACACCAAAACGATGAACCGTTGATCTGAGTTCAATGTTTGACCCGCCGTTTACAACACTATAGTAGCTAATACGTTCAGTTTTTGGGAAAACGTTAGTTTTCGTTTACAACTCAGTGCTAATACGTTTACAACTCAGTATTAGCTTAATCGTTCACCCAGTATTAGCTAACCATTTACTATATTAGCTCGCTAGCATAGCACCTTAACGTTGAAGCTAATACCTAACGTAGATAGAAACCCGATTGGAGAGTTGACTGAGTTGTAAACGTAAACGGTATTAGCAAAACCGTTTACCTAACGTGCTATGCTAATACCTTAACGGTATTAGAGCTAAAGAAAACCTAAAAGGTCCGGTAGGTCAAAGCTAATACCGAAAACAACACTATAGCAGCGCCGATAGGGGCTAAAGAAAACGCTTACATGTAGGCTTAAGCTAATACCTAAAACCCGAAGGGTTAAGCAAGACCAACATGGCTCGCTTAAGCATTCGTTGTAGCCTACATGGTGTAGCTGCGCTCAAGACCAACATTGTCCTTCTTGACTGGTCTTGTTTTGCGCTAAAGTTTACCATGTAGGCTACAGCTACACCATGATTAAGGTCTTGTTTTGCTTAATAATACCATGAAGGGTTAATAATACCAAGGGTTAATAATACATACCAAGGGAATCTTAATAATACCAAGGGTTAATAATACCATGAAGGGTTAATAATACCAAGGGAATCTTAATACCATGAAGGGTTAATAATACCAAGGGAATCTTAATATCATGAAGGGTTAATAATACCAAGGGAATCTTAATACCATGAAGGGTTAATAATACCAAGGGAATCTTAATACGGAATCTTAATACGGAATCTTAGTACCAAGGGAATCTTAAGCGAAAACCAGGCTACAGCTACACCATGTAGGGCCGAAGCTTAAGCTAAACCGTTGTAGCAAGACAAGACAAGACCATGTTGGTGTAGCTGTAGCTTAACCATGTTGGTTTTGCTGTAGCCAACATCGTTCGCCCCTTCGGGACCTTTATGGTCTTCTTTAGCGCCTACATGGTGTAGCTGTAGCAAAACCATAATGGTCTTCCCTCCTTGACTTTTCTTTCGCTACACCATTACTTTAACTATTACCTAAAGGGAATCTTAATATTACCATTCACGTACACCATGAAGTCAAGAAGTAAGCGATTAGCTTAACTTTAGGTATTAGCTACACCATTATGGTGAAGGCTACATAGAAAACCTAAAGGTGAAGGCGAACGATGTTGGTCTTGTCTTTTCTTGTTTTGCTTAACTTAAACGATAGGTAAACATAGTTCGCTCGCTACGCGCCTTAAGTAAACGGTTTCGTCAACTTTAGCCAACCCGGTTTTCTCACCATAAGTCAACGTATTAGCTTAATCGTTTACTTAACGTTTTCTATCTACGTAAACGCTTGAACGTAAAAGCTAATACTGAGTTGTAAACAAAAACTAACGTCAACCTAACGGCCTCTACGGAGCGGTAGCGAATACTCAGGCACGTACCGGGAAAGGAAAATTGCATGTAGTGTACCTTTCTTTCAGGAGCGGCTTAGCTGCTAAATGAGTTGAAAATTGCTTCTGCACGCACGTTTTCATCAGGAAATCAAGTCTAGCATTCATAAACTACTCTACCAGAAAGAATTCTTAGCCGGGTTGATTGTACATCCGATTTAGTTTCTCCGATTGAAAAGGAAGGCAAAGATATCCAGTCCAGCATTTTTTGGTCTTTTTGTTCTGTTTCGAAAGAAAGAGCTCAATATGGCGGGTAAGTGATCGAACTTCCACTCTTGGAGGATTTGGTGCGGTTGGTTGGTTTTTTAATCTCTTCGTATCGAGCTAGGAGAAAAGGGATTCGAACCCTTAACCTTTGGTTTTGGAGACCATTGTTCTACCTTTGTAACTATTCTCCTCCCAACAAAATCAAAGAATTACTTACGAGCCGTAACGCGGCGGCATAGCGAACGTAAAGCAAGGCGCGTAGCGTGCGATGAACCGTTTACAACACTATAGTAGCTAATACGTGTTGTAAACGTAAAAGCGACATAAAGGTGCTATGCAAGCGTTTAGCGAAAACCAGGTAAACGGTTCATCGTTAGGTAAACGTCAACTAACTACGTTGACTGTAAACGCTTGAACGTGCTAATACCGGGTGAACGATTAAGCTAAGCTGACAACAAACACGTATTAGCTTGAACGTTAAGGACCGATAGGTTTACTGTTTGGTTTTCAGCTATGCTAATACCGTTAAGGCTAAGCTAATACCGTTTACGTTTACTTAAGGGAAACTCCCCATAAGGTAAACGCTTCATCGTTAAGGCGGCGATTAAGCTAATACGTTGACTTATGGAAAAGTTTACCTAATGCTTGCGAGCTCAAGTTTACTGAGTTGTAAACGTCAACTTTAGCCCCGTGAAGGACCGGTAGGTCAAAGCTAATACGTTGACTTATGGAGCTAAAGAAAACCGCTAAAGAAAATGCTGTAGCCTAACAGTCACCGTAAACCTTAACGGTAAACTTTAGCCGTTTCCCTTACAGGTGCTTTAGTGTCCGTTTCCCAATAGGTTTTCTTTAGCACCTTAACGGGAAACGGACACTTTAGCACCATTACCCGAAGGTTTGACCATTACCCGAAGGGAAGACCACGTAGGTCTTGTCTTGTTTTGTAAACGAGCTAAAGAAAACCTAAAGGTATTAGAGCTTAGCTAATACCCTAATGCTTGCGAGCTCAAGTTTACTGAGTGAGTTGTAAACGTCAACTTTAGCCCCGTGAAGGTCCGGTAGGTCAAAGCTAATACGTTGACTTATGGTGCGTAGCGAGCTAATACGTGTTGTAAACGTAATAGCTTAAACTTTAGCGCCTAACAGTTTTCTTTAGTTTACGTTTACTTATCAGTATTAGCTCCAAAACAACTAACTCAGTATTTCCAAAACAACTCAATAAACGCTCCTATTGGGGCTATGCTAATACCTTTAGGTCCTAACGGTAAACTTTAGCTCTAATACCTTAACGAGCTAAAGTTTATCGTAAAGGTAAACGAGCTAAAGAAAAGCCTAAAAGGTAAACGAAAACACGGGCTAAAGTTTACAAAACCTTAAAGGCCCACCCGGAGGGAAGACCATTACCCAAAGCTTTGACCATTCTGGTCTTGTCTTGTGCTAAAGTTTCCGTTTCCCTAAAGGTGCTCCGTGTTTCCTATTTATTGGGAAACGGACATGCTGTAGCCTTTTAGGGAAACGGCTAAAGAAAAACGTTAAGGCGCGTAGCGAGTTTACCGTTAGGTTTTGGTTTTCTTTCATTCCCTAAACGTAGAAGCTAATACCTATTGGGAATGGTAAATGTTGTAGATTCCAAGACCAACATGGCTTGCTACGCACCTCCGGGCCAACATGGTCTTCCCTCCGCCTTTTAGGCGCTAAAGTTTTCGCTTAACCGTTTACCTATCGTTTAAGTTAAGCATTCCAAGACAAGACAAGACAAGACAAGACAAGACAAGACAAGACCATGTTGGTCAAACCTTCTACATGGTCCTTCTTGACTGAATGGTGTAGCTTCTTGACTGAATCGCTTCTCAAGAAAACTTACTTAATGGTTTTCTTTACCTTCTTGACTAAATCGCCGCGCTTCTTGACTTTAGGTGTAGCTAATACCTATTGGGAAGGGAAGACCATGTAGGTGAAGCTACAGCGGTTTAGCTGTAGCAAAACAAGACCATGTAGGCTATAGTGAAGCTATTACCATGAAGTTTTCTTTAGAAGCGATGTTGGTCTTACGCTAAAGAAGACCATGTTGGTCTTACTTAACCCTTCGGGCCTGGTATTAGCTTAAGCCTACATGGTGCTAAAGTGTCCGAAACCGTTTCCCAATAGGGAAACTAAAGCACCAATATGAAACTTTAGCACTAGGGAAATGGCTAAAGAAAACCGTTTAGGTTTTGGTAAATGCTTAAGCAAAACAAGACCATGTTGGCCCGAAGGTGCTATGCAAGCCATTAAGGTCTTGTCAAAGCTTAAGCCTGGTTTTCGCTGTAGCAAGACAAGACCATTCAGGTCTTCCCTTCGGGTAATGGTCAAACCTCCGCTTTTAGCGTAATAGCTTAAACTTAAGGTGCTATGCAAGCGATTAAGCTAATACCGATAGGTATTAGGGCTAAAGAAAACCAAAACCAATAGGTGCTAAAGTTTCCCGATAGGCTAAAGCGTAATAGCTTAAGCCTAACGGTTTTCTTTAGCCAGGCTAAAGCGTTTTCTTTAGCCCTAATACCCGGGAAACTTTAGCACCTAATCGGTTTTCTATCGCTGCGCGCGTTTACCGTATAGGTCAACTATCTACGTTTACCGTTACGGGACACTAAAGCACCAATAGGGGCTAAAGTTGACCGGTTAGGCCCGTGCTATCGCTTGCATAGCACCTTCGGGTTTTCGGGCTAATACGTTTACAACTCAGTCAACTTTCCATAAGTAAACGTTTTCGAGCTAAAGTTTCCCGAGAAACCTATACCTATCGGGTTTCTTTGCACCTAAGAAAGTAAAGAAAACCAAAACCGTTATGGGTAAGCTAATACCAGGCTACAGCGTATTAGCTTAAGCCATAAGGCGCTCAAGTTTACCGTATAGGCGCTCAAGTTTCCCACCTTATGGTAGGGAAAGCGCTCAAGTTTTCGCTTAAGCATTCCCTACATGGTGTAGCTGTAGCCAATAGGTATTAGCTACACCATTATGGCTACAGCGTAATAGCTTAACTTTAAGGCTTAAGCTATTACCATGTTTTTAGTTTACCGGTAAACATTTTCTATCGCCCCAAACCCCGGTTTTCTTTACGTTAGGCACGCTGCATTTCCCTTTAGGTGCTTTAGTTTCCCGCTAAAGAAAACCAATAGGTGCTAAAGTGTCCCGTTAGGTGCTTTAGTTTCCCTTTAGGTGCTTTAGTTTCCCTAACAGGTGCGTTAGTTTACCGTAAAGGGAAACGGAAACGGAAACGGTTTGTTTCGGTTTGTTTCGATTTCGGTTTGTTTCGGTTTGCGCTAAAGAAAATGCCGTGAAGGTATTAGCATAGCTCCTAAGAAAGGCGCTAAAGAAAATGTTTCCGAAACCGTTTCCCGTTAGGTGCTTTAGTGTCCTATTGGTGCTAAAGTGTTCGTTTCCCAATAGGAAACACGGAGCACCAATAGGGAAACGTTTCGGACACGCTGTAGCCTTTAGGACACTTTAGCTCCTATTGGGGCGAAGCGATAGCTCCATAAGGTAAACTAAGCGCTAAAGAAAACCGTTTACCTAGGCGTAGCTTAGCTCGTAAAGGTAAACGTAAACGTAAATGCTTAACCTTAACGGGAAACCCGAAAACAACACGTGCTAAAGAAAACCGAAAACGTTTACTTACCCGAAGGGTTAAGCTAATACCTATACCTTTACGGTTTTCTTTAGCCGTTTCCCAAACACTTTAGCACCTTAAGGGAATCGGGCTATGCTAATACCTTTAGGTTTGACACGTAAGTTTACCTAAACGGTAAACGGTTAAGCTAATACCGATAGGCTTAAGCTATTACCATTCAGTCAAGAAGGGGGCGGCGAAACTTAAGGTCGGGGCGAAGCCATTCAGTCAAGAAGGCTTAAGCGACGGGGAATCGGGCTTAATAGCTCCGTGACCGACGCTCGCATAGCACCTTAAGGAGCGATAGTAGACTGAGTTGTAAACGTAAACGTAAAGAAAACTGGTGAACGGTATTAGCTTAATCCTTTAGGACCTTTTAGGTGTAGCTAATACCTATTGGCTACAGCGTTTTCTTTAGCATAAAACCTTAACGGTCAACTTAAGCGCCGGGCTAAAGAAAACCATGTTGGGTCAGACCATTCAGTCAAGAAGGTGCTATGCAAGCGATGAAGTCAAGAAGCTTGACCAACACCGAAGGGGCGAAGTACCAATTTTCTTGAGAAGTGTTGGTCTTGTCTTGTCTTGTCTTGCTTAATATTACCATGAAGTAAAGGCTACAGCTACACCATGTTTGCTACAGCTACACCTACATGGTCTTGAGCTAAAGAGCCATGTTGGCTACAACGAATCTACAGCTACACCATGTTGGGAATGCTTAATATTACCATGAAGTAAAGGCTATAGCTACACCATGTTGGTTTTGCTACAGCTACACCTACATGGTCTTGAGCTAAAGAGCCATGTTGGCTACAGCGAATCTACAGCTACACCATGTTGGTTTTGCTTAATATTACCATGTTGGCCCGGAGGGAAGACCATTACCCGGACATTCTAGTCTTGTCTTGGAATCTACAGCTTCTTTAGCACAAAACCTACCCGGGTTTCGCTTGAGCCTACATGGTGTAGCTGTAGCAACCCTTTTTACTACATGGTGTAGCTGTAGCATGGTCTTCCCTCCGCTTTATGGTCTTCTTTAGCGCAAGACAAGACCATGTTGGTCCTTCTTGACTGAATGGTCTCTTTAACGCCTACATGGTCAAAGCTCCAGGCCAACATGGTCAACGAGCTAAAGTTGACTGAGTTGTAAACGTATTAGCTTTGCTCCATACGGTAAACGGCACCATAGGTGCTATGCGTTTATCGATTAGGAGCGATAGAAAACGTGTTGTTTTCGTAAACGTAAACGGGAAACGGGTTTTTAGTACCCATCTCGCTTCACTCGGTGACTTCACGGTCGCCCTCCAAACGATCAGAATGAGGTAAAGCTTAGAGATACGTTTTATACTCGATTAATTTTTCCGTGCCCCTAGTTGGGTAGGATAGGTCCTTTGCTTTTCAAAGGCTGGCCGGATCCCCCTCAAAGAACCGTACGTGCAAGTCTCCCCGCATACGGCTCGCGTCATTTTTTACTAGAAGCTGGTTACACGTATCTCGTTTGGTAGCTTATGTGCTTAGATTCTAGGTCGAGTTACACTGAAGGCCTAAGCGTTCTCACTTTAGCTTCATCGCCGCTTCTCACTCAATTTTCATCGCTTCTAACTCGTTTCTAACTCCCGCAGTTGAGCTTAGCTTCGATTCACCCGCAGACAGAGGCTGGAAGCGAAAACTTTAGTAAACGTCAAGAAAACAGTGTTGTAAACGAAAACCTAACTGTTTTCTTGACGTTTACTGTGTTGTAAACGTTACGGTAAACTAACCCGTTTACCGTTAGGTATTAGCTTAATCCAGTCCTTAACGCTTAAACTTTACCCGTCGCTTAAACGTTTACGTTTACTTAACGTTTTCTAACCGTTGACCGTTTACGTTTACTTATGGAGCTAAAGTTTACGTGTTGTAAACGTATTAGCTTCGCTCCATACCGTAAACGCTTAAACGTTAGGTAAACGCGGAGCCCTTTAGGTATTAGCTTTTACCTTTAGGTCCTAAAGGTATTAGCTTAATCCAGTTCTTAACGCTTAAACGCGCATTCCCTTAACAGGCAAGGAGGGAAGACCATTACCCGAAGCTTTGACCATTCTGGTCTTGTCTTGTGCTAAAGTTGACCGTAAAGTTTACCGGGTGCTAAAATTTCCCGTAAAGGTATTAGGTTTGCGCTAAAGTTTTCGGAAACCTTTTAGGTTTTCTAACGCACAAAACCAATAGGCTTAAGCGATTACGTTGTAGCCTAAAAGTTAAGCTATTATGTTGTAGCCTATCGGGTTTAGCACATTACGCGCCTATTGGGGTGAAGCTACACCAACATGGTCCTTCTTGACTACATGGTGTAGCTACGCGCCTATTGGTTTTGTAAACGCCCGTTAGTAAGCAAAAACGCTTAACCGTAAAGGTTTTCTTTAGCGCATTCCCTTAACGGGCAAGGAGGGAAGACCATGTAGAAGGTGCGTAGCAAGCCATTATGGTCTTGTCTTGTGCTAAACCCGATAGGCTTAAGTGTTCTATCGTGCCTATAGGTGCGTAAACGCATAGCCGAAAACCAAACAGTAAACCTACCGGTCCTTAACGTTCAAGCTAATACGTGTTGTAAACGGTATTAGCTTAATCGTTTACTATTAGCTTAATCGTTCACCCGGTATTAGCACGTTCAAGCATTTACAGTCAACGCTGCTAACTCTGCTTTGATTCACCCGCAGAAAGGCTTAGCTCCGATCGATTCACCCTTTCAAGGTCTGAGGATACGGAGTTAGAAGCGTAGGTCACGCTAGATGAACAAGTTAGAAGCTAAGCTTCTTATTCGCCGCTCCTCATTTCAGCTTGAATAGAAGAAATCGGTGTCAAATGACCCGGCCTTCCTGTCCCCGCTTGCCTGGTCACGCTTCCGTAGTTTTGTTGGTTCTTGCCTAACGAACCTTGTATCTTTCGGTTCAGCTAGCGGGCCTACCACGCCTTAGCCTGCGCCTTCGCCAGTGAGCTGTATTTGCCAGTAGTGCCATCCTATCCGACCCTTGGCCGAAGGCAACAAACCCCTTGCGGGTAGCCTGCCCATCCCAACATAAAACAAGTGTAGGTTGAAACGGAACTCTCGGGCTGGTTACACGTTCCACTGTGCCGAAATATAGGGGCGATAGGTCGTAATAGTTACCCCGCGGAGGATGTGCGTGTGCTTTTGACGGGCACTCCAGGACCCGCCAACGTTCTCGTGTCCGAGACACCCCGTTGTGATAGAACCGTTTACTTATGGTGCTATGCTAATACCATTTACCTAAACGGTTAAGCTAATACCAAAACCTTAATGGTGAGTTTCTGTTTCCCAATAGGTGCTAAAGTGTCCGTTTCCCTTAAGGGGTGCGTTAGTTTCCGTTTCCCTAAAGGGACACTTGACTGGGAAACAGACACTTTAGCGCCTTAAGGGAAATGGCTAAAGAAAACCTTAAGGGGCAAAGCTATCACCAGTTTTCTTTAGAAGCGTTTTCTTTACGTTAGGCTTAAGCGGTTTAGCTTAACCGTTTAAGCCTAACGATCAACTTTAGGTTTGGCGCTGAAGAAAACGTTTACAACTCAACTTTAGCTCCATAAGGACCGGTAGGTTAAGCCTAACAGTAAACTAAGCGCTAAAGTTTTCGCTTAACCTTGGCTCGGTCGGCAAAAAAAGCCATATTTCTTCTGACTTCTGAGATAGGTAACGAGGCCATCCTTACGGCCTTCTCCCTTCCTTCCCAGGCTAGGTTCGCCTAAAGTGCCCTACTTGCTCAACAAACCGACTCGGTGCTTATGACGCGGAAGTTGCCTTCACGCACCACCCATGCCAGGGAACGAGCGGAGCATCGCTAACGGCGTGGCATATGCCGACTCGTCACAGTAGCTTCATGCCGCACTAGAGTAATCCAATATGCGGTTCCGCATGTTCTACCGCTTCTCCATCCGTTTCCGATACTGATCATAAAACACCATAAGCAGCAAGGTGTTAAGGCCCAGGATTCGAAGTGAAATTCTTGATTTGCCTGTTAGACGCCATATTGAACCATTCTTGCTTGTTCCTCCCACCAGCCCACACCCGGACTTGAACCGGAACGTTTTACTTTACATAGGAATGCTCTATCCCAAGAGCTACATGAGCCAAAATGGAATGGCAGATTTACATGACAACGAAGGCTGGAAGCGAAAACTAACGTAAACGTCAAGAAAACAGTGTTGTAAACAAAAACCTAACTGTTTTCTTGACGTTTACTGTGTTGTAAACGTTACGGTAAACTAACCCGTTTACCGTTAGGTATTAGCTTAATCCAGTCCTTAACGCTTAAACTTTACCCGTCGCTTAAACGTTTACGTTTACTTAACGTTTTCTAACCGTTGACCGTTTACGTTTACTTATGGAGCTAAAGTTTACGTGTTGTAAACGTATTAGCTTCGCTCCATACGGTAAACGCTTAAACGTTAGGTAAATGCGGAGCCCTTTAGGTATTAGCTTTTACCTTTAGGTCCTAACGGTATTAGCTTAATCCAGTCCTTAATGCTTAAACGCGCATTCCCTTAACGGGCAAGGAGGGAAGACCATTACCCAACACACAAGCCACTTTACTCCTTGGATAAGACCACTCTCCCTATGCGTAGGTGACGGGTTCGAATCCTGTGCACGCTCATAGTAGGAGAAACCTTTTGCAACATACTACTTCAAATATGCCCACCGAATGATTTTAGATGATGCTTCAGCACGCCTGTGAGCAGAATTTCAACGCCTTTTGGAGAACTATGCATGCAAAAAATTGAGGAGCAAGAAGATCTATGAGAGCTATGGAGAGAGCTCTGATACCAATGCAACAGCGTAGCCACATGAAATTCTCATGAATGAATGACTCTCCTCCCAACCATATGCCTCTATATATAGCTCTCTCCAAATTCTCATGAATGAATGACTCTCCTCCCAACCATATGCCTCTATATATAGCTCTCTCCAGGGGACTGCTTGCTTGAGCAGGTGGATACTAACCATCCATGTGTCAGCCATGTAACTACATGTATGCCAAGTATCCCAGTTAGCCAGAGTTAACTCAAGTGGATACTTCTAGAAGGTTCCAGAGCTCTTTGGGCAAAACACTCTCCCCATGTATCACATGGGGGTTGAACCCAAGACCTCCTCCTTCACACCCTTGAGTCTTAACCACTAGGCTAAGTGGATTAGTTGGTTACAAGATAAAATGACCTATCAGTAAGTCTAGACTCGAGATCTTTGGCCACATATATGGATGACCAAACGGTGTCCGATTTCAGATCCATCTAAACTAGTCAGATCCTTAGATCACATACTTACTTTATTATAGAAAGCCTATCTTTTTCTTTATATGAAAAGTGTAGATTTTTCTCTTTTTTCGTAGGTCAACCTTTATTAGGATGGAAAACACTTCTTGCGTCCATCTTAGAAGGTTATCGAAGACGGAGAACACTTCCTCCATTATGAGTTTAATATTATTCTTGACTTTAGGAAATTAGAAGTTTACAACTTTAAAACTCACATGTTTATTATTTTGAATTCTTTCACTTTCTTTCTCGCTCTCTCTGTCTCTGCAACTATACACACAGTTGTGTGTGCACTCTCGTTGTTTTTGAATGACATATCATCATGATTGGTCTCCAAATTGCACTTCATAGTCTTGATCTCTTGTATTTTGATTCAGTTCTTCCACTTGATTCCTCTTGAGACACCATGATTATATCTAGACCAGGTCAATCAAAGCATTATGAATCGAATTGGATTAGGGGGGCTCATCTAGGATTCATCAATATATTTGAATGGATGCATGCGATGAAGAGTAGTTGTGGGCTCAATTGATGATGAGTGGAAGTAATTACTTGGAGGGATCGAATTGATGAAGGATAATTGGATAGATTGTGGGATGGAGATGAGGACATTACTAGAGTACAAAGGCTTTAGTGAGGAATTGAGGTTTTGATAAGAAGAGGTTAGGGAATTATTTATTGAATGGTGAATTTATGAATGTCGTTCAGGTGGGGGTATCAGGAAGTCAGAGGTTTCTCGCATGTTGGGTATCATTTGTGCTGAGTTGGCATCATTTCGTGAGGACTGCATTGTGATGTCTTCCAAGGTGTCAACACATGGTAGGTGACGTGGTGGGGGGTGTTGAGGCATCCTTACGGGATGTAGGCACGTGATAGTTTTGGTTGAGGGCTCTCTAAGTCTAAAACCTCTATTAAATAAAAGGAAGGTAAAAGGGGTAAAAAGTAGAAGGAGATATTGCTTTAGCATGAAGCATTGTGAGGAAAGTGAATCATTCAAATAAAGTTTCTAAAGATAAAGGACAAATGCAATATCTCGGTTCTCCTGGTCGGTTCGGCACCCTCACTGGTGAGGGATAATATGGGGCCTGTTTTGGAACCTGTGACCTCAGGAGAATCCTTGGAGCTCATTAGTGTTTTTCCCCCAACTATCTCCCTTTCTAGAGAGGATGTCTTGGCAAAACAGGAGGAGTTCAAGAAGGTGTGCCCTAGAGGCCAAATTTTTGGCCCTAAACCTCCTCTTGAGTTCCTCCACCACTTGTTTAGAAAAGAGTGGTTTTTGACGGGCTTAGTCATTTGCAAGTGCCAATTTCTAGTAGCAAACCACATTCTTCTTATTTTCAAAAACGAGTAAATGTCTCTCCAAGTGTTACAAGTTGGAGCTTTCCCTGTCTTTGTTCCTACCAATTTGAAACCTCTGTGCTTTTCAGTCTAGATCGACCTATCCAACTTCTTTACTTTCTGATTGGTTTCATCAAGGAATTTTTTTCAACCCATTGGTCAACCTCTGATAAAGGGCTAATGTTGGTGGATTTATAAATGCAGGTATAATGCACTCATTCAATGCAAGATGGCACCCATAGATTGACATCGAAATAGACTTAAAGAGGGAGCTTCCCACCATAACTAGAATTACTATAGAGGTTGAGGAACCATGGGAACAAGAGTTCATATACAAGGCAGAAACGTCCTTTGGACGGGTGACCACAATAGGAGGGGGGTGCCTAAAATCAAGTGGTCCATCTGCACTAGCCAAAGAGATAGCAAGGGCCTGGACATTCTGGACATTGGGTGCATGGCTAACAAACTTGCGGCAAAATGGATGATTAAGGTGTGGTGCAATTGGGAGGCCTCATGGGCCAAGTTGATCTTCAGAAACAAGGATGCGTTGGCCTTAGTGGGATTCCTGAATTGGAAGAATCTTGATACTCTGACCCTCTTGTTTTCCCCAATCCCGGTATCCCCAAAAGGCTCAAATCTTGTGTGCTCCCTATGGAAAAGTTGGAATAAAGTCAAAAGCTTCACAAGAATAAGTGAAGATTGGAAGTGGGTGGCAGGTATTAGACAAAACGATTCTATCTGGTTTCCGATCCATGGTATCCGAATCGTGGAATCTTGGATAATTCAAAACGCCAAGAAGGTATGGAACAAAGGCTTCAAAAAATGGAAACATATCTGGAAACAAGACACCAACCAGTGGATCAACTTTGAAGATATTGACCCTAGTATCAACATTTCCTTTGAAGAATGGAATACTTTGCAAACCAGATGTCTCACCTAGGACACTCAAAAGTTCTCCTTCTCACGCGTCATGACACGACGAGCTCACTTGTTCTCAGATGGCACAATGGTAATTGCCTAACAAAAATCCCAAACATCAAAGAAACCATTCATTATCAGGTTAACCTCAACAAGCAGTGGTGCATGTCATGGACATGGTTGCGGTGGGACATGAAGTTCATGGGTATCTGGCACCCCCTCATAGAAATCAAAAAGTCCATCCTCTTATGGCAAATTCTTCATTGTGGAATCTAGACCAACCTTAAGGCTAGCAAAATTTGTGGGATGCCTCCTTGGTGCAAACGCTGCTACCCCTGGTGCAAATGCTGCTACCGGTCCAACAAAGAGGATTCTCACATCTTCTATACTTGTCCCAACTCCAAAAGGTTTAGGCAGATTGTCAGAAAGAAGATTATACTTTAGAAACATATCAGTTGGAAACAAGCTGTGCTGGGAAAAACGATCCGTTGCTCTGCGACTCTCTACAATGCCATCAGAGGGGAGGTCCTATGGAAGATCTGGCAGGAAAGATGTGCTTTTAACTTTGGCCACTCGCCCAAAGAGTGGTCGAATGAGAAATCGATGTTCCTCGTTGGCAAAAGAATCACTAACTATAAGAAACCCCCCCCCATTTAGGCATCGTCAAGTGCTCCTTATGATCAATAACAAGCTTAAACCCAAGTGGGTCTCGCATGAGGTGATGAGATGGTGATTAACCTTCTTTGTAATGCCATTTAAACCCTGTAAAAGCTACCCCTGCTCTGTGGGATTTGTGGGATCCCGTGGGCACTAGTCCCCTTCTCTTGAACTCTTCTTTTAATTAATTCAAGTCCAGAAGAGTAGGCTAAGGCCGAACTTCCTTTACTTAAAAAGAGTTCATATACAAGAACCTCTCAAACACTTGTTTTCACTACAAGAAACAAGGGCGTAGAATTAAAGAGTGCCTACCCTTGTTTGGACCACAACGCCTGCATAAACTTGGAGGTTCAAATCACGTATGATTTAATATCCAAAGATTCTGATAGAATTATAGAAAAATCACCTACCTTTCCATAGATTTAAGGGCTCACATTTACTAATCAGAGTTTATTCCCTTGAAAAATACAAATCATGATACAAATTATGGTGATTTGGGGGTCCCGTGGGCACTAGTTCCTTTTTCTTGTACTTTTCTTTATTTAATTCAAGTCCGGGAGAGTAGGTTAATGCCGAACTTCCTTTATATTAAAAAAAAATACAAATCATGGTGATTTCATATACATTTTTTACGATTGAAAGAAGAAACCCGTTTCAAATGCTAGACTATCCTAGGTCCTACATTGTCTATGTGTGTGCATAGATAAGGTAAGTGAGACTCTCCCTATAGTACATGCGCTGAGGGTACGAGCTAATAAAGGGATAGATGGTTAGGATTGCTTCTATTGGAGGGATAACCTCCAACAATTGTCTTCTGGTTTGTAGAAATTCAGTATTTAATTGTGGCCATCTCTTGGTATTTGATTGTGGCCATCTCTTGTTATTTAATTGGTATTCAATCTTGACATCAACATTAGATGTTTTCCGTGGTATGTTTCTCTCTAGCATGGTATGTGTGCTTCATTTGGGGATGATTTTGAAGGAGTGTTGTGTCTACGTGAACTTGTGAGTTCACACCTCACATATGCATGAGATTATGTCCGTGCATATATCCAGTGGTATAGGGGATTACGTCCACGAGAGTGAAAGTAGGGGATTAAGTCCACCAGAGTGAAAGGCATCTGTTAATGTGATCTTATGAACGTAGAGTGAGGGAAAAGAAGGGATGGAAGGAATGAAGGGAAAGAAATCATGTGTATGTAAGGAAGGGGAACACAAGAAACGGTCAAAGGCATGCATGGAGGCATTTGCGTATGCACATTAAAGAATTGAATGGGTGGAAAAACAAAAGAGAGGAAAGCCACCCATACACGCACCTTGAACAAGTGAGAATCAGCTTGAAAGTGAGGAAGAGTAAGTAGTATAG
This sequence comes from Ceratopteris richardii, assembly GCA_020310875.1. NCBI lineage: Eukaryota > Viridiplantae > Streptophyta > Polypodiopsida > Polypodiales > Pteridaceae > Ceratopteris > Ceratopteris richardii. The sequence goes on along the minus strand of MU260082.1, from coordinate 242,259 downwards.
AGTGAGACCATCAAGGTGGTGCACATGTAATGAGATACATCCCATACATGCACGCATTTTTTTTTTCTTTATATGCAAGGGATTTCGCTTTTTTTATATAGATTTTTCTTTTGCTTTTGTAGATTGACTTTTCATTGAGAAGGCTACCTATGAAATGGCATTGCCATCGACTATTCCTTTTTTTTGTCTCCCTCGCTGGATTTAATAAAAAACCGATTTCGCTGACTATTCTTCCCGTTTACTATCATTGTTGACTTTAATTCATTAGACGTACATGACTTGATTTTTGGTCTTTTGATGCAGAGGTCCAAGGTTCAAACTTCGGATTGGACATGTATGGTTTTGGCCAGTTAAATTAGTTGTAATGTTGTAATCTTATTTAATCTCTCTTTGTGAGATACAAAGGTCTCGTGAATTCTATGCCCATTCACTTGTACAGTTGCACTTTCAAAGTTAAAGCTCGGGGAATAGGCTTCAACTGAACCTTTATTTTAAAAAAAATTGAAAAAAAACTTATATATGTTTTAAATTCATATATGTTTAATATCTCTCTCTCTCTCTCTCTCTCTATATATATATATATATATATATATATATATATATATATATATAAGTAATACTAATGGTGATTAATTTTTACATGAGAGAAAACCAATAATACGATTTTCTTTGATTTTCTTTTTTGAGACTACAATGAGTTGGAAATACACACTCACACACTCAACCTCGTAAGAGATAGAGGCACTCATCATGAAAATTCATGGACATGTCCAGCCAAAATTTGAACTCAAGACTTCCTCCCACAGTTTCAAAGAGTTAACCACTAAGCTTAATTGTAAAGTAATAAGGGAATTCCGAATCTTAAAAGCCTCATTTTTCCAAACTTCCATTCTCAAGCAAACGGAGTCAGACATATCTGTAACAAAACGATCATCTTATAAATAGTATGCGCAAAAATAGTTAACAGGTAGAGTTCATATTGTTTCTTTCTTATACCGCTTTTAATGGAAACAAAACCTTAAGTAATTGCAATCTTTATACCAAAACGTCATCCTTCGACAAAAACAATAAGCAGTACATATATTTAGGTCATAAGAACTATCTCAAAGGTCTTTTTTTTTTAAATAAAAGGGAGTTCGGCAATGCCTATTCTCCTTAACTTTAATTAAATAAGAGAAGAATACAAGTGAATAGGACTAGTGCCCTCGGACCCCCAAGTCCCACAATGCAGGGGCAGCACAAATACATCAAGAAGTCGTACCTTCCTGGTAGACCATACAAAGCTTACATGGAGCTATAAAGGAGGTTGATAAACCTCGCATCCCCATCATGCGGAGCCCACTTGGTTTTAAGATTATTGTTGACATACTGAAGCTTATGTGAAAGGTCTTTGATACATGTAAATGTTTGACCATTTAAAACTATTATGACCATTTAAAACTATTATGTAGGTATTCAAGCGGAAAAAGACAATCTTTAGTCCAAAACATCACTCGATATAGACACCATTTATCTTCAAATACGTCATAAAATAATAAATATATAGTTCGTATTCCATAAATATATAAATTATAAAGAAAAAGAGATTAACTAGAAAAGAAATCTAATATGTATATATGAGCGAAGCCCAGTGTTGGGATTCTCACACATGGTTTGGGAGTCCACCATGTAGACAGTCTCCACCATTTATAAACAAGCATACTACCTAATCAGATTTCATACCATATATATGGGGAACTAGTAATGTGTTAGTTGGCATAGAGTTTTTTAATTCTTTTAATTATATCAAAGATTTCAATTTTTCCTTAATGGAAAATAGTAAAGCTAAGACCTACAATGCTCATCCATTCTAGTGGAGGATTTTGCTATGGAATATGAAACACATAACTTATGTGACTTATGATGGGGAGTCGATGTAAAACCTAGATGTGCATGTGTGGTACCATTGTGGCATGGATGAGTGTGGACTTTAAAGTGAAGAACGTTTTATAGGTGGACTCTAGAGTGATAATTAAAAAACTTGAAGAAAATCATAGAGGCTGGTGTTCTTGATATGGATGGTTACTCCATACTTTTAGTCCCTTAAGATTAAATCATTCCTATATGATGCAATGAGGCTCATGAGTGTAGATGTAGATATTTGAAGCTTGATGGTCAATATTAGTAGTCTCAATGCTTTTGCAAAATGATGCGTGAATCCAGTTTTGCAAAGCTAAGTCCAAATTTTTATTCAGAGGGTCCCATATTTTATAGTCTTTGGGCATAGAAGATATACTAATGAATGAGAAATCATAGTTTGTTTCTCTCTACCATGGTTGAAATGAAGGATTACAATGGATAAAAGGAAAGCATTGAAGGTAGTAACTTATTTGACTATCTTTGTACCAAGCAATGAGAAGGTAGTGAATAGCCCGAGCTTAATGAAGATTTTCACCGGGTACCGAACATGATTATTAGCCACCAAATAAATCATGATTCTATTTGGTTACCCAAATCTCTAATATCATAGGTAGAGGAGGCCAAGCTAAGAAATCCTCACTTTTGTTCAATTCAACAATTCCTCAAGCTTGAGTGATTGTTAACCATCTAGAACTTTACAAGATATTCTCGCACTCAAATCAAACACTAAATCAGGGTTTACTACAAAATTTCGACTAAGGTGAGCATTTATGTGTGAAGCGGGTCATTTTCTAAAACTTGCCTTCAATAGTGAACTAATCCTCATTTTCAAGGCTTGTTCATTCTTTTCTCGTTGTATAAGACTGAGTTTCTTGGGAAATCCTATATTTTTCTCATGAGTGAATCTTCTGTTTGCATGCTTGTATGCATATGCTTGATCATGTGCTCAGCTCTCAAACTCATGATTTTACCTCTTTCAATGTCTTCAAATACTTAATTTTTTCATGCAATTAGGGTAATTCCTCAACCCTGACTCCTTTAAATGAGTCCTTTTCTTCCATATGTCTTTGTTGAAGCTCCATTGAATTCAAATCCCTTCTTATTTGGATGATAGATCTTGAGACATTGAATTAGGTTTCCCCAACATGATTCTTGCCTCTTCAATTCGCATTGTAATTGCCTAAAGCTTTTCTAGGTTTTCATTTGGTATGAGAAACACTCACAAAATGGCCTGTGTTGTTATGAACAATGCCTTTTCAAGCCACTTTTTGATAAGTAATTATCCCATGTTTTTAGGAAGATTTTCCATTAGTACACGAGATCACCACTACAACATATGAGAGCTATACCGAGGCTTCTACCAAGAAAATGGAGCTGATACGAATTAGCCTCGATGTTGGTGTAATAGTCGGTATAAGCATCGGTAAGAAATCGTCGATATATGCGCTGATGTAAGCATCAGTATGAGCATTCGTATGAGCGTCGGTATTACCAGAGCTCATACCGATGCTTATACCAGCGGCTTGCTAAATGTACCATCACGTATACCGATGTCCGTGCTAGGAGTACTGACGGGCATACCGACGACCATATGTGCAGAATTTTTTTGGGGCAGAGTGTGTTGTCTCTTGTTGTAGCAATATTACCATGATGTTGTGTAGCAAAAGACAATAGACTCTGCCCAAAGAAAACCGAGTACATGTGATGTGTACTCTAATGGCAACCAAAACATGATTTCATATAGCAAAATACTATCAAACACAAAAGAGATGAGCAGAATGAACAATGAATCATGTATAAAAAAGTTATATATTCCATAAATGAAGCATGTACAAGAGTGTGGCACCACTGCCATATATGAGCCAAATACAAAATGTGGCAAAGCATTTCCATATTGGAACTGAATATGAAATTATGGTGCACCATTGCCACATATGAGTGTAATACAAAATTTTGGCAAAGCACTACCATACATATGCTCAAAGGAATCAAAACCTTTACACCTACAATCCTGCAACAAAGCATATGCATAAAATGAAACAAATTGACATGATATTTATAAACAAAGACTAAAAATACCAAACCAAGCTATAAGTTCACCTCATCATAGATGCTCCCATGAAATGATCGCACTGCATCCCTCCAAGTCCTCCAACAGTGCAACCAATCCATGACAATATCCATAAGCTTCTTCGTTGTGCGTCGGAGGATGACCCATTGTCAACTCCTATAATAAATATGCAAAATGTTAGATGAACATACATGATGTGCTTAACACAAACAAATTCAATAATTAAAATGATACTTACAAACTGGTAACACATATTGTTGTATCCTTCGCTATCCAAATGTGACGTTCCAATTGTATCTAAACATGTGGCCACCACATCTCGTTGCTGACGATATCGGTCAGGAGTATGTTGCAGCTCATCCTGAATCGATTCCCACTCCTCAGCATCCCATACATACTTCAGTAAGCGTGCTTTGAAAGCATCACAAGCCTTGGACCGCTGATGAGACATCACCTCACCTGCCATGTGTTGAATCCACTCTGAGCTCACAATAGGATGCCCAGGTGTTGGTCGGTACTCTTCGTATATTGACTCTGTGATATAATTTTTGGAATCTTTATCCTCTTTGCTCCATTTCAACATGATAGAATGTCCAAACTATATGGAGCAAAGCTATCGTATGTGTTCACGTATGGACTTTCCGTCTGCATCCATCACCGGAGCTCCATTACGTATGCGATATATCTAAGAGTCATCATGGTCATGAGCTCCCCAAAGTGTACGTGGAGATGCCATCTAATCCCATGTGGGGATGTAAGGATATATATATAAAACCTACAAAAACTAAT
>MU260082.1:142500-235000 GCA_020310875.1 Ceratopteris richardii | reverse complement strand
GTCAATATTGCCTACATGGTTTTTCACATTTTCAATGGTCATACCGACGTTGAGGTGTGACCATCAGTATGGACAACGTCAGCATGCACATGTTGTAGTGCACGTCATGAAAACCTTCAAGCTTTCACCTACATGGAGTTTCAATCTTTTGAGCTCGTCTAGAGTGAGTTCATTGGAGGTATCCAACTGGAATGCCTTGATAAAAGTTTTCTCTAAATTCTTCCAAGTATTGGAATGCCTCTCTTGATGTTGGCTTAAGCCTTCCAATGTGGAAGGGAAAAGCACGAAACACATCCTCACGATTTTGAGGCCTCTACATTTAGAAATGGAAAACATTTTATGCATGTGATATTGTAGATCCTATTGAGCTCCAACTTGATAGAATTGGGATTTTCATATTGATTCTTTAGATAAATATGGTGATTTCCTCTACTACGAGACCCTTTTGAGAAAGATAAAGTAATGTAAATGGATTGCAGGGAGAAGATTCTGTAGCCTACGATATAGTTAAGCAGTGCTCGCCAACCAAGTTGGTCCATAGCCTCGCACAAAAATCAACTGTCCAATTTTCAAAATTGATGAGACGAAGACTAGGAAAATAAAAAAGAAAATGCTACCCTTGAAGGTTGACAGACATAGGCCCACCAAGGTGAGACAAAGAGAGAGAGAGAGAGAGAGAGGCGGTAATGAATGTGAACTAAGCCGTAATCACATTTGGTTGAGAGAGAGATTGACTATGAAGAAAACAATCACCTAAGTTGCAAAGATGACCAAAATTAGAGCAATCATTGGGGTTTACACATTTAAGAGATGGAAAATATATCCGTTGGATATAAAGCTTTTCTTAATGGTGAATGGCAAAACCCTTAACATTCAAAGTTTTTATGTAAACTTAGGAAATCAGTGTATGGTTTAAAGAATGTTCCTAAGGCATGGAATGAAATGCTTGTGGAGTATCTGTAGATACAAACCCAGTAATACAAAACCCTCCTTATACCTCAAGAGGTAAGGAGGACTATTTTTATACATATACATATATGTGGATGGCTTGATTATAAAAAGTGTAGGTATCGAATGGATCAAGGCCATGCTTGGGAAGGAATTCAAGATTTTAGATACTGGAGTGCTCAAATATATCCTGGGAATTAAGCTCATTTATGCAAAAAATGGTGTTCACATATCCCAAAGGAAATACTTGCTAGATGTACTTTATAAGTATGGTCTGAGTGGATGTAAGCCACTCATACAACAAGTAGATCCAAACACTAAACTATGTGCAAGTGAAGGACATCGTCTTGAATATATATCATCATATAGAAGCATAATTGGAATCCTTGACTATGCTACTATTACAAGACCTAACTTATGCTATGTTGTAAGAGTTCTTTGTGAATTTACATATTTGTAAATATATGGTATCTAGAGTACACAATAGGCACATAGGTACAAGCAGCACGTTTGGACAGTCATTAGTAGGTCTTGAGCAAGGAGATTTATATGCCTCACATTATCCAAATTTAGTTATTTATGGCTTGTTGGAAAACCTAGAGAGTGTATTTTTGGTGTAAAAATGTTTAGAGTTCTACGTCTCTATTCCATATAGGAATTGAAGGTTTGGGTGATTATGGTAGCCAATAGAATGTTCCTAGAAAGAACCCATTTTTCTTCTGCTACAAATTGGAGGTGATCCAATCCATCCTCAACTACATGTAAATAAATTATTTTGAATGGATAACTTGAGGAGGTACAAATTGGAGGTGATCCAATCCATCCTCAACTACATGTAAATAAATTATTTTGAATGGATAACTTGAGGAGGTAGTAATCATGTCTCAGTTTCAATGGTGTAAGAGTTTGAGGTATTTAAAGAGTTGATGGATACTAGCAAAGGCCTTGGCTGTTCTAAAAAAAGGCACCTATGACATGGAATTAAAGGTTGGTAGAGCACTTGATCATGTGGTACAAACAACAAAAGGTAGTTCCATCTCTATACATGAATCAGGAAGGTAAGGCATTTATATACATTTGTAGTTACGCAAATAATCTCGTTATTATAGGGAAGAATGAAGATGGGATGAAAAAATTCAAAGGGAAACTTACATCATAATTCAAAATATACAATTTTAATGTACAGAAAATACATATTGGATACTTGGCGGAGTTTGATATGACAAGCTCATATGCGTTAAAAATTCGAATGGGGGCTAACTTCAATTTCTTTGCAATGCCATCTAAACATTGTAAAATCTACCCCTCCTCTCTGGGATTTGGGAGGTCCATGGGCACAAGTCCCCTTCACTTGTACTTTTCTTTCCCTTTTAATTAATACAAGTCCGGGAGAGTAGGCTAAGGCCGAACTTTATTATAAAGAAAAACTATTTCCTTAAAAGGAGAAGAATTAAAGGATATATATATATATATATATATATATATATATATATATATATATATATATATATATATATATATATATATATATATATATTGTATGTATGTATATATGTATGTGTGTGTGTGTACGATCCCAAAAATATGTGAAAATCACAAGACCAATATATCCTATGTAGTGGGTATGAGCTCTCAATGCATACCACATCCTCTTTCTTGAAAGAGGGTTCGTAAAGTTTTGGATTATCCTTCTGACGATAGTTTTTAGCTCCTCATTATCCTTTTGGTGACATTCTTTTAGGTCATAGCTTATCTAAATGGAGATTGAGGTACATCGAAAGAAGGCAAGAGTGCAACTGGATATGTAGTCATGGTATGCTCAAAGTTAGTGTCATATAGTCTGAACGAGCTACCTATTATAGCCTTATCTTACAGCAAGGCCTATAAAGAGCTTTGTCAAAATGAGCTACCTATTATAGCCTTATCTTACAGCAAGGCCTATAAAGAGCTTTGTCAAAATTTACTTGTGAGTTTGTGTGGATGAAGAATGTCTTTGAGGAGTTGTATATGTAGGTGAATAAAATTCCAATGAAGTATGAAAAGAAGAGTAGTCTCTACATGGCATCTAGAACAATGAGGTATATTAGCGCTCTGTAGTAGAGAAGGTAATATCCAGAAAAGTACAGATCCAGCTTCACAAAGATCAAACAAAGCTTTTGGGTGATGTAGATCCTAGAGAAGGTTAATGGTTAGGAGTGCATATAAGTAAGAGGTCTAAAATTTAGAAGTATATGATGAATTAATGTCAACCAGATCATGGGCTCCGTTTGGTTGCTCAAATTTCCGTATTTTTTTTCTTAATGAGAAAGTTCAGCTGAAGCCTACTCTCGAATATGCCTATTTTCACTACATATAAAATACGATGTTGTAAGAGATTCGTAGTTCTATTATCTCCCACATAGAAGACAGAGATTGCAAACTTTTCCCTACTTCATATCTCTAAAAAAGCATAAATCATACAACATACATAGACACATGTATATAAGCGAAGAATTCAATAGATAGCTATAAGTTTTTATTGCATAAGATAGGCGTACACCTGTTTATTGCATAAGAAAGGCAAAGAAATAATAATGAATATTTTTCACTATATGTTGAACTTGACATCCCAAAAAAATCAACAAGAAGACGAGCGAACTTTGAGATTATTTGTTTTTGCTTTCTCTTTGAGAAGAAGAGTTTCAATTGGTTTTTGCTTCAAAAAAGTACTTGCAACTCAGAAAACATATGCAAATTCTTTACCCAAAATTCAAGATAGCGAAATCATTGGCTTTGAATATTAATAGCCCCAATGTCTTCTGTAGAAGTACGAGATTTACATATAGTCCATTCTTTTTCTATTTTCTTGAATGTTATCAAAAGATCAAGACGCATGATTGCAATAAAAATGCATTATTGCAAACTTCTAGCTACAGCAAAGGAGATGGATCGAATATATATATATATATATATATATATATATATATATATATATATATATATATATATATATATATATATATATATATATATATATATATATATATATATATATATATATATATATGTGTGTGTGTGTGTGTGTGTGTGTGTGTGTGTGAGAGAGAGAGAGAGAGAGTATGTTTTTTTATGTACATCAATCAAGACGAGTCATCATATAGTTGAACATTGTGTGTATATATGTGTGTGTGTGTATATATATATATATATATATATATATATATATATATATATATATATATATATATATATATATATATATATATATATTCTGTTGATTGTTTTCAGTTGTCGTAGAAAAATCTTTTATTCATTAGGAAGAAAAATGAACCCACATTGGCCCATGTAACAGCAACCAATCAAATTAAAGTGGGGCATGGAGAAATATGTCTTATGCACCATAAAAGTGGGGCATGGAGAACTATATCTTGTGCACCTATCTATGAAAAGATGGTGAGCTGATTCTAATGCGCTCTTTCTTCCTTAAATGGGACTAAATATGCTCAAGTTATGGCTATTTGAAAAAAAAAAAGGAAATTGTGTCCACGAGCTCATTCTCATTGGCTTAGAGGGTATATTCCTATATATATATATATATATATATATATATATATATATATATATATATATATATATATATATATATATATATATATATATATATATATATATATATATATATATATATATATAGAGAGAGAGAGAGAGAGAGATAATAAGTTCAACATAAGAAGAATTTAAGCTTTAAAAGCATAAATGTGTAATGTTATAGTCAATAATAATATTAAATTGGAATAGCGAGTGGCAAGGCTGGAACTGATGACCATTTCATATTACGTTCCTAACGAAAAGTGAATCTCCAAAAGGAAAATGAAAAGTGCACTTTGTATAGTTCTTCTTCAAGTATCTTCAGAGCATCTATTATTTCTCAGGTTGTGCTCATTATATGTATAGCATTGAATATCTAAGTACGATGTTTTGCTTCGTGCTGGTTTATCCCATCTCTTGAACTTGTATATTTTCAAATGCGATATTCTTCTTCTTCTTATCCTCTATATATGTGTGCGTATAATTTATGTGTGATTGTGTTGAATATTAAATTGGTATAAGTGATGCATTGTAGAGCATTCCAATCTCTCATGAATTCAAGCCAATGTTAAGTGTAGTGTTTGCAACTCATAATGTCAATCCTAGATGACTATCGGCTAAATTTCCATGGTTGAGAATTGCCTTTCTCTAACTTCTCTATTTGTGCATTATACTCAGCCATACTAAGCTCTAAGATGCTCCTGCAGCCTCTCCTCAAGTTTTTGTATGCTTTAGAAGGTGTGGATATTACCTTTTGATAGCTTTTCCCTTGCTAACCTTCAACTAGTTGAGATCTCGATCGACGTAGCTCCCTTTCGATATCTTCTTGCTTTGATAAGTCCTCGTTCTGCTTTCACAAGTTGTCTTGATCCGTTCAAGTCTTCAATATGATGCCAATAATGTCTCCAAGCCTCCAAAACGGGTTTTATACCACTGATGGGGGATAATTCTAACACCCCAATGCAACAATGGAAAATGGCTGCCCTCCACTAGGTCCACAAGTAGTGATATATGCTGACTATTCTAAATCTTTCTCTACACCTATAAAGCGAATCAAAATGAATTTTGCACCGTTATAGAAGACCATAAGAGCTACCCAAAAAGCTTTAAATCATTCCAAATGTACATTCCAGCTGAGAGAAACACCCTCTACAAAATAGCCTACCTGTTTGCAACACTCTCTGCCTATGTGCAGAGATATACCTTCACAAAGTTGGCAATTTCTCACAACTCTCTCAGTCAAATAACTTTAAACTTTAGCAAAGTTTAGGGCACTGTATGAGAGACCAAAATGAATTTTTAAATCAATGAAAATGATTACAATCAGAGAGAAAACAATGCTCTGCAATCTGGTTCAATCAGATTTGGAAAAGCCTAACTACACCTCTAGATAGAGAGCAGCGAAATCATGAGAAAATGAGGTAAGCAAGCAAGGGGGCTGCTTGCTAGAGTTTATGACCTCACTAAACTAAGTGGGAAACTCATGAAATGCATACAACGCAAGAAACAAAGGTGGTATGATGCTTATATAAAGTTTTACTTTTGCTATAATCTAGATAACCACCCACTAATCAATGTAGGTGCACTTTTTGGTGGTTGATTTAATGAGATTTGAATTTGAGTTTGGTGGAGCTTCTAACTTTATTCCACAACTTTGGGTCCTTCTTTTTTATGTTGGAAATTTAGTAGGCCCATAACTAATACCACAGGTCCAAGTTCCATGGGTCCACGATCCACAACATAGAATCCAGCAATCTTCCAATATTGACAAAACATGAACATACCACACTTAATCATACAAATGATGAGTCTTAGATAGAGAAAGATTAGACAACATGTGTAAAGTGTTACGTAAAGCACTGCTTACTGACACTATCATATATACAAATGTCAATTTACAATGTGGGAGCAAAAACTCTCAACCACTCTATGTGAACAAAATAGATGGAAGAGTTTATGTGCAAAAATTACAAGAATATTCAGATGTAGGGACAAAAATCTGAATATGTATGAGATGTATGACCTGATAGGTTGTAGAAGAGTGTATATGAGTGACAGAAAGAGGAAAGATCAGTTGGAAACTAATATTCAGCAAACCCTAATCTGATTTTAGGCTATGGAAGACCCTAAATCAGATGTGTGTGTGAAAGCTCACATACTTACAGAATTAGCATAGAATGCTAACATGTTGCTGCCAGAAATCCTCATACTCATGTGAACACACCTCATCTGAATGCATGTAGCATGCATGTACTGATTCTCCTTTTAGATATGCCGAATAGGACTCCTCCTGATATGGATGACACTATCTCCATAAACTCCAAGTAGTACATGTGTGCATAAAGAGAATATGTACCTGAATTGTTAACATAGGATGCAAATCTTTTTTAATGTAAAGGAAGTTCGGCAGTAGCCTACTCTCCCCTTTAGGCATCATCAAGTACTCCTTTTGATCGATAACAAGCTTAAACCCAAGTGGGCCCCACATGAGGGTGATGAGAGGGTAATTAACCTTCTTTGTAATGTCATCTAAGCTCTGTAAAAGCTTCCCCTGCTTTGTGGGATTTGGGGGGTCCCGTGGGCACTAGTCCCCTTCTCTTGTACTTTTCTTTATTTAACATAGGATGCAAATCTTATGTTAAGCTCCATCCAATGTCTTTGAAGTACACCGAAATCTTCATGTCGAAGACAATCTTCAAATACATCATGTAGATGGCTGATCCACACCACCAAGTTGTTGATGGGTAAGTCCTCTCCATAAGCAAGAGTGTGAGCACACTCTTCTCCAAGAAGAACTCCATAGTTGCTCCTCAACATGCTCCTAGAGTGCACCATGTGTGCCCCATGTGTGCTAGAGCACCACCTCTAATGAGGGACCAAAAATTGGCATTGCCAATTGGTGTGAGATAAACAAAGTGTCCTCAAAGTGCTTCTTTTATAGTAGAGCCTCCATAAAATAAAGCACAAACAAAAAGCCTCCAATAAAGCTCTTTCTAGTGAAAAACTCTTCCAATCGCATGTGTTTGCTTTACTTTTAACAATTTGCTTATGAATAGCCTTCTAAAAATAGCTCGTCACTAAAAATAGATTTCTTTGCCATTTTGATGTTCATCGCATTGCTCCGTCGCTGCTCACGGGATTCGAACCCGGATGCATGATATGAGAATAATTTGTGTTATACAAGGTGCCCAACGCCTTTGTGCTATAGTTGAAGCTACTACAAAATCTACACATCCTGTAATACTTGAGCAATATTGGCCATGGGCCATTAACACATTGTTTTCCAAAAATCCCCCCTTCAATGTCACAATGGTACAAAATGATCTGGAATTGACCTTCAATTGAACTTCAAACCTTTTCTTCAAAAGTCTTCTTCAAAACAGAATTTGACTTTCTTCAAACTTCAAAAAATTGAACTTGCTGAATATGAACCATAATAGTTGAGAAAATATGCAAACTAGATATCCAATAGTGTATACATCAAGCAATCATTGCTTGACAATTTATGTAGCATGAACTGATTTTGAACCTACTATTTCCTATCTTCTCAAACCTGTAAACATACACTAGGATTCACATATTTTCATTTACCTTACAAAAGGTTTCTCAATGTACTTCTGCAATGTCATGTAAATACACTAAACAAAATTAGGAACTGAATCCTAGAACTGTGACTCACAACTCACAACTTAGTGTATTATGAACACTACCTGGTTCATCTCTGACTATAATCAAATCAACTCAACTCAGAATTTCATATCTATGATGTCATCTTGTCATCATCCTTGTTCTATCTGTAAGTCCTTCATACCTCTTTCCTTTAGAATCTGGTATAAACATAAATGTGCACACCTCTAAAACATACCTCTCTGAAATATCAATTTTCTCTTCAATAGAACTCTGGAACCTTCTCAGAATAGGAACACCTAACAGGAACTTTCTCCAAACATTCTCCTTCTTCCTTCTTCTTACAAAGTTCGAACATAAACAGAAACTGACAAAGGAAATATAGGAATACCTGTAGATATGACTTTGCATTCTTCCACATATAGTTGAAAATAATTCTTCATGTTTCATCACCCCCTGGATGATTTAACACTAGTATCCAAATTCCTTTAAAGTAAATCAGACTTTATGAAATCTGTGATGTCTTCCTTCTTTCAATAAATCTGATCTTCAGTGATTTAGTATTGCTACCATAATATCAATACATGTGTCTGAAACAAATAATCTGAACCCTTTTTATTAGCACTGCAGTTGCCAATAGCTTTCACTCTTACTCCTCAGCTTCCCATATTATAGAATAAGGTTATTTGATCTATTACATGATAACAAAAAACCTTGTTAAAAGCATTTTAGGATCCATAATTTTCAGCAACATAACAAGTATCTTCTTCTATTTCTCTGCAACACAATTCTGAAAGAATTTGAATCTTTGACTTACTTCCTCCAATGCTAAGAACTTTTAAAACAAATGATAGACAACTGAATCATAAATACTCAAGATCATCAAGATCATCAAGATCATTCAAGATCTATCAAGATCATAGATCTCTCCAACAAAATACATGTGTAGAATCTGCTCTCATCAAACCTTCATGACTGAATGTTTGATTTGCTACCTGAATGTCTCTAAGTGTCCGTGCTTTTCACATAAAGTTGTAAAACTTTTCTTCAACCAAATCCTTCCCAAGAATCTGCAACTCCTCCTTGAAACATAAGTGGACAAACTCTCATCTTGAGAACTCCAAAAGTTGTAAGTTGATACTTCATCTTTTCATACTCTACCCGGGTGAAATGTGAAAATATTTGCTTGACTTTCTTTTGGCTAACTTCACTTCTCAATCAAGTGATAGGATCTGATGGAAGACTTTTTTTAATACAAGCATGTATCCAAAAGTCAAGATAAACATAGAAAGTAGATTCTCCATTTGGCTAATATCAAAAAATATGAATTTTTCTTGATTTTCCTAAAAATACTGAATTTTTGTCCTGAAAAATTCTGAATTTTCTGAGTATACTGAATATACTGAATATGAGTTAACTTTTCTAACAAAAAACCTCACTCCAAGTCTCCAACATCTGCTACAAATACTCTTTTACCTCAAGAGCTAGGTAAAGAAGAAAAATACTTCTCTCCAACTTGTCATATACCAAGTAGCTCTGAATTGACACTCCAAGAATTCTTTGAGGAACATATAAGCTGCCTGCTTAAAAGCTTCAACTAAAACATAACTCATACACATATGAGTCAAAACATATAAGTTGTCTTTTCTTCCTCTCAATGTAATTCTTTGTCAAAAAAACATGAACAAGTATAATGCAAAACAAGAAACTGCATCTTCTTTAAACTATCTTTTTCACACAAGATGTTCTCATAGATTTGTCTTTGGATGTAGAGGATAAAAGTAGGAAAATTATATGGAAAATATAAGAGAAGAAAGGAAGTCTTAATTTCCCTTTGGAATTGTTGGACCTTCTCTTTCTTCTGCATCTTTCTTCCACCTGATGATGTCAACATCTTCAAACTTCTCTTCCATATCTTTTGTTCTCTTCATCTTGAAGTGGTAAGTACTCTTGACTTCTTCAAATGAACTTTTCTCCTCCTCTAGTGCTAAGAGTCAGAGACAAAAAAATATGGTATATAAATGCAAGTGAATATAGAATTATGTTTTACCATCTCCTCATATCTTTGAATCAAAACTCTGCTCCAAATGTAACTGATATGACTGAATTCACCAACCTTTTGTCTGAATGTTGAATTACCTTTCTAGAGTACCTACATCAAATTCATTACCTAGATATCCAACCAACTTACAACACAAAATTGGATGAAAACAAAAATCATCTCATCCCCAAAATTTTCTTCTTAGATAAGCTTTCTTGCCATGAAAGAGATGTATCAAAACTCATCTCATCTAATCTCCTTGTTCTTGACAATTTTGATGTACTATGCTAATGCTTTTACTTTCACAAAATGAAAGTGTAAAAATACACTTCTTGAATCCTTCAAATCTCTTCATAACTGCTCTTCTAAGATATGATGTGTAGATGACAATCTGATAGTAGAAACTAATACCTATGATTCAATATTGATCTGGTTCCTTCATCTTCTCCAAACCATTGTTTTTCCTTGAATTTGAAGTAGCCTTCTCTTCATCAAGTCTTGGTCTTCAAATAATACTTTTGTAAAGTATTTGCATATCTTCCAAAAATATTTGGCTGCCTACAGGTCATCAACTTCATACTCCACACTGATGAATAAACATGTGACTGAATTGTCTAATTCTCAAATCTCTACTGCTCAAGATTAAGTGTGTATGTCAAATGTCAAATGTTAGAAGATGCTCTTAAATCATATGTTGTAAACCTGGAAGTGTGGAAACGTGTGAACCTAGTAATATGAGAGCCTGGATGCTCCGATACCAAATGTTGGAAATTTAGTAGGCCCATAACTAATACCACAGGTCCAAGTTCCATAGGTGCAGGATCGACAACATAGAATCCAGCAATCTTCCAATATTGACAAAACATAAACATACCACACTTAATCATACAAATGATGAGTCAAAGAGAGAGAAAGATTAGACAACATGTGTAAAGTGTTATGTAAGCCACTGCTTACTCACACTATCATATATACAAATGTCAATTTACAATGTGGGAGCAAAAACTCTCAACCACTCTATGTGAACAAAATAGATGGAAGAGTGTATGTGCAAAAACTACAAGAATATTCAGATGTAGGGACAGAAATCTGAATATGTATGAGATGTATGACCTGATAGGTTGTAGAAGAGTGTATATGAGTGAACAAAAGAGGAAATATCGATTGGAAACTGATATTCAACAAACTCTAATCTGATTTTAGGCTATGGAAGACCCTAAATCAGATACAGCTAAATCTTCATGTAGAAGATAGTCTTCAAATACATCATGTAGATGGCTGATCCACACCACCAAGTTGTTGATGGGTAAGTCCTCTCCATAAGCAAGAGTGTGAGCACACTCTTCTCCAAGATGAACTCCATAGCTACTCCTCAACATGCTCCTAGAGTGCACCATGGTTGCCCCATGTGTGCTAGAGCACCACCTCTAATGAGGGACCAAAAACTGGCGTTGCCAATTGGTGTGAGATAAAAAAAGTATCCCCAAAGTGCTTCTTCTATAGTAGAGTCTCGATAAAATAAAGCACAAACAAAAAGCCTCCAATAAAGCTCTTTCTAGCGAAAAACTCTTCCAATTGCATGTGCTTGCTTTACTTTTAACGATTAGCTTGTGAATAGCCTTCTAAAAATAGCTCGTTGCTAAAAATGAATTTCTTCACTATTTTGATGTTCATCGCATTGCTTCGTCGTTGCTCAGGGACTCAAACCCGGATGCATGATATGAGAATCATTTGTGTTATCCAAGGCGCCCAATGCCTTTGTGCTGTAGTTGAAGCTACTACAAAATCTACACATCCTATAATACTTGAGCAATATTGACCATGGGACATTGAGACATTGTTTTCCAACATTTTATTGGTGCACTTGCAAAACTCATAGTTTATCCCTTTTGCATGATTGAGACTTGATTTTCAAAAGTATCAGGATGTACAGATTACCTTACGGAACTAGGATCCGTGTCAGCATACCAGAGAGCCACGGGATAGTCACCATTTTTTGTTCCAACGGATCCTCTCATTGGAACCATTTCGTAAGTGGGGCCTTGATTTTATTGGTCCTATCAAACCACCTGCAGCTAGGACTAGAGCTCTCTATATCTTCATGCTAGTTTTTTATTACTACACGAATGCAAAGCAGATAGAACAAATGGCATGATAGGAATTTGCAGATGAAGATTTTCCAACATGGTGTTTTAGTACTTTACTTTCACTCCAAGATGAAGACAAAGATGGGCGAATTGAAGTTGTGGTGGACAAGTCCATTTGTAGATTCATGAAATCTATGGACCAGCTTCTTTTTGGCTTGCCACATTGACTGGAGAGCTTTTATCGATAGTCATAAATGGGTCCAAGTTGCAGCTTCCCAGTCCCTCGACAAGTAAATTATGCTATATATATATATATATATATATATATATATGTATATATATATATATATATATATATATATATATATATATATATATATATATATATATATATATATATATATATATATATATATATAACATTAAAAAATCAAAAAAATAAAACAAAAAATTCAAAAAATGAAAACATAAATAATTCAAAAAAAAACTCTTTTGATGAGTGAAATGGAGCACTAATTACATGCAATAATACAAGTAATCAATGAAGGTAGTGGTTGGATGATTCATATCTGATTCTCTGATTCTCATCCCAAGGTGCATGATAAAACGCAAAACTGGTGGAGTAAAGATACTATCCAAGATAATCATAATTCATACCCAGCACTCTCAAATCCGAAAGGTAGGCAATAAAAGGCTAAGGGTGATTCCTAATCTAGCTTATTTGGCAAACATGTGAATAGATCACTTGGAAAAATTTTATTCTTGCACACCCTATAGCAAATAGAGCAAAGCAATGGCAGTCACCTTTTTTGACACCCACCCAATCAACATCCCTCATTGCCTTTCTCAACAGCAAGTCGACTAGTTCAAGTGTTAGGATCTGCTGAAAAGTGCCCTCATAAAATGAAGGAGCATTAGGCCACACCCATTATCAAAGGATATCGCACAAGATATAGCCGGATAGACAGATGGTAATGAGCTGAACACTCAGTAGATCCGCCTTAGAATTGGATAGGGGGAACAATTTTAGATATCCCCATAAGTAATTGCTGAATGGTTATAGGTTGCCAACGAAGGAATTATAGCTATAAGAGAGACAATCGACACTGTGGAGATTATGAAGGTCTTGGGCAAACCTTATTCTAGAGAATACAAATCTCCCAACTACTAGATGATAATCCACTAAAGTTTGGGTTATTTTTCATGTGTATGATAATTAATGTCCAAGCAAAATAGTACTGAGTATCCCAAAAGTTGTACTCATTGGTGCAAGAATTGACAAAGATGGAGGTGAATTGGGTAGAGTAGATTTTTTGAAAATTGAAGAAAGAGATCAGAAGATTATATAGAAGAATAGCTTGGGCTGTTAACGCTACTATGGAAACCAAGTTCGGAGTAATTTTTACTCTATTTCTTCCTGATAACCCTTCATTTCTACTTTGAGAATGCAAAATGTTAATGGTCGAGATTTTTGCGGAAGCAAAGGAAACCTATTGCAAGAACTTATAATGAGTAAGAAACAGGTGACAAGGATGAGGAGGAAGAAGCCTAGAGGCAACAAGTGGATAAAAATCACCGAAAATGGAGGAAGAAAGATTACGAAAACAAGAAGAGGAAGAAGCAGCAAAGAAGAGATTAGAAGAAGAAGCATCAAGGAAGAGACAAGAAGAAAAAAACAAAAGGAAGGCAGAGGCTCAAGAAAAAGTAGAAAGGCTACAGAAAGAAAAAGAGTAGGTAGACTGCAATGCGGAGAGTTCTAGGAAGGTTCTAGTGCTCCCAACTTTTACTTCCTGCCATCTTCATGATAAATGGAAGTTGTCAGATGGACAAGTAAAGTTGCCATCAGTAAGGTGGAGTGACCATATCTACCCATGGATGTTTCCGAATGAGACATGTAGTCTAGAATATCTAGGTGATCTGGCCAGAGGTATCCATTGGAGTGCTCTCCGTATGGAAGAAATGCAAAAAATATATAATGCTTTAGTTCAACAAAAGGAAGCATGGTTGGCAGAAAAAGAAGATATGAATGCAAAAATGAGCCATCTTAGGGTAGAGGTTTGTTGAGGGAGAATCAAGTAAAAGGAAGAAACGAAGAAGACAACGAAAGAAGCAGCTTCACTAAAAAGAAACATCTGAAGATATATCTCTGCAAGAAGCCCCGCAGGGGCGCAACACCCATCTCTGCACAAAGCCCCGCAGGGGCACACACACCAAGGAAAGCACGCAACCACACAAGGGTGCTTCAACCTATTGATCTGTGGAAGGTCCAGATCAAAGACTGAAGCACCACATCCTCATACCTTCCACTGGTGGCGTGCGTGGCAACCCGACTTATCAAGCAAGACAAATGTATCAGGCTTAGAGGATGTAAAACAAGAATTAAGAAGAGGCCGTCAAAACTGAACACCTGTTTTACAAACAGGCAAAATTGGGCAAGGGTTGTGTACAGACAACAAACTGAAGACAAGAAGCAAAGCCTGTCAAGGGACGACAGAGACGAAGAGGGGGAGAGTGTTGCAGAGCTAAAGAGAGCACAAAGCAGAGAAAAAGAGGGGCCCAAAATTTTTTCGATTTGGACATCATATTTTTGTATCATAATCATTTTTGTAATATATTTTCCATTGTAAAGGCACTAGAGGAGTCCTCTAGATGCATCCCAACAGAAGGTTAGAGATTTACCCATGTAAAATAGTAGGGAATTAGTCTTTTAGTGAATAAAGTGCCGGTCTCTTGTGTGAAAGGACCATTTTTAGGGCACAAGTATATAAGTCAAATGTGACTCTTTGTAAAGGACTTTTTGCCATTGTGAGAAGGGGGAGCACAGAAATTCGAATTTGTGTCTTCTTCACTCTGTATCTTCTTCTCTGTGAGCTTGGATGCATGTGTATTTCTTGGAAAGAGTGCTTGTAAGTGTTCTCTATCCATGAAAGTGTTTATTTGCTGTAGGTAAGGTGTGTGCGAAGCATAGGAAGTGCTGAAGTGTAGGAAAGTATTTCCCGCGACTCAGTATTTTGCTCATAACTTGAAGTAGGAGCGTCAGAATTGAGTGAAACCACTGCCATTTGATGCGTCTTCTCGAGAGCTTCTAAACGCATATGCTATTCGCTATATTTAGAGCTCAGAGCTGGGAGAAAAGTCCAAAATACTGACAGCTGCTGCACCAAGTATCGTGACGCCATGACCAACAGTTGGAGCTTGTTTGGATAAGTCTTTGCCTTGTTTACACTCTTGAGTAGTTCATTTGCATTGATCATCACATGATTGCATGTCCTCATACACTCGGCTAGGTTTGTATACTCTTTGGATTGATAATTAAAAGCGTGTATCCCCACTATATGCACTTGAGAGGGGATTGAGGTATAGTCTATTTCTCCGCAAGTCCCTAAGTTGGTACTTAGGTCAACACACTTTTTGGCGCCGTTTCCGGGGAGTGACGAATCAAACCGAGGCATTCGTGTGATGGTAACTAGCTTTTTTGCATTGAAGTAAGAGGAGGAGTGGTGATTTTCTCTTCTTAGGTAAGTCATTTTCAACCGCACTTGCTACTTCTCATTCTTGGAGTGTGTGTAGTGAGTTGTTAGTCTAGGGAAGTGAGTAGAAGGAGTAGAGTAGGAGTAGTTAGAGAGTAGACCAAGTCATTAGGGTAGAGTTTAGTCTTTGTTCAGTAAAGTTTCCTTTTTGTAAGCAAGAAAATCCCAAGTATAAAAACCCAAAAAGAGTCATTTGCAAGTTACTGGTGTTTGAGAGCAAGTATCATGGGAAGCGACTGTCAAGTATCGTGGGCAGAGACAGTCGAGTATTGTTTCAGAGCTATAGAGAGCTAGGCAGAGCAAAAGAGGGTGCTAGAAGAGCTGGAAAGAACATCAGAGGTGAGCCCTTCTATTGCTAGTTCTTTTTGATCACTCAAAATTCAATATCAGTGTGAAAAGCAATCTGTGTCAGGTATCGTTTAGAACTTTCAGGGATTAAAAGGCGTGTTTTGATTGATACAGGGAGTGAGGAACAGGTAGAAGACTGTGTGAAACATCTGTGTGTAATCAAAACTTGAAAAACCTTAGCAAAAACTTTGAAAAAGGGTCAAGTATCGTTTTACTCCCGCGGTCGAGTATTGCGATACTTCGCAAGTATCGTTTTACTCCTGTGGTCGAGTATCGCGATATTTCCCTCCGATCGTGTATCGTTTCATAGCGATCGCGATATTTGGCCAGAGATCATCTCAAGCCAAAGATCGTAAATCGTGTATCGTTTCAAACTCAAAGATCAAGTATCGTTTTGGGTCAGAGATCGGTATCGTTTGGCCGAGAGATCGTTTTGATCAAAGATCGCGATATTCACCAGTGATCGTGTATCGTCTGGATCAAAGATCGTGTATCGTTTCCTTTAAGTATCGTGTATCGTCTCTCAGAGATCGCGATACCTACCAAAGTTCGTGTATCGTTTCGCGCAGGTATCGTCGATCGTTTCCACTTCAGAGATCGTGTATCGTTTTCTCCCAAGTATCAAGTATCGTTTCCATCAGGTATCGTGTATCGTTTTGAGCAAGTATCAAGTATCGTTTGTGCCAGAGATAGTGTATCGTTTGGTTCATAGGTCGTGTATCGTTTATCAGAGATCGCGATATTTATCAGAGATCGTGTATCGCCTGTGTCCAAATATCGAGTATCGCTTGAGCCCAAAGATCGTGTATCGTTGATTCTGGAGTCAAATATCGTGATCTGGAAAAAAATCTTTTTCAGTCATTTCCTAGCCAAAGTCTTCTAGAAATTCTGACCTTTAGTGAAGAATCCCAGAGGCTAGAGGATTGCAAGGGCTGATCAGAGTTGTTAGGTGGATGAACCTGAGATCCGGAAGAACCCTAGGAAGCCGAAGAAGTGTAATCTCTTCTGTAGGTAGTGTAGTAGAGCAAAGTAACCGTTCACATTATTCAGAGACCTCCAGTGAGTCAGAGGAAGAAATTCCCATGGCTTCAGAGGATATGCAGAACACAATACCCATGATTGGCATGATGTCGATCATTGAGGGAGAGTACAGGACCTCCTTGGAGTATGTGAACACCAACCAAAATGAGATCCCTCTTTATTTGGATGGTCTAAACAGATCAGTGGCCAGGTTAAAGAAAGCGTCAGAGGCTTACATAGTGCCTAGACCAGCAGTCAAGTACGTAGGAGAATTTTACATGGACAAAAGAGATATCCAATATGTTGTCACAGAACACCCAGAAAACATTAATGAAACTGGTGAAGAAAATAATGCTTCAAACTTAAATGTAGGAGGGAATGAAGAGCAAGTAACTACACCTAGAGGGAGATCTACGGTTGCTAGGATATGGAGAGGAGACCTGATTCCACAAGATGACTCCCTAAAGGATGTGTATTTGATCAATGGGATAGAGCATCTTCTTAGAGCACATTCTTCAATATGGGAAGCTGCCCCTAATCCAGTCACCATCTATGAGTTACAAGATCCTGATTTCTCCACCATCATCACATATCTAGATAAGAATCAGAGAAGATATTGGCCCCTAACAGAAGCGGAAAGAGCAGAGTTGAAATATCAGAATATCCCAGTGTTTCCCCCTAGGGACCAAGCCACTACTTCAAGAAATCCACTTGGAACATCACAGAATGATTCATATCAACAGTCAGGGCAAACACAGCAAACTCAAATCCCAGTCAGACCACCTGTGCAGTTCACAATGCCTGCAAATAACCCTAATTATCAACCCCAACCAACCATTGACCCAAGACAGGGAATTCATGCTCCAGTCAGACCGCCGGTAGTAAGAGGACCAGGCATACCAATAGGAAGACCAATTTTCCCAGTGATGCCTAGACCACCCGAAGCAGGAAGAAGATTAAGGCCAATTCAAGTTGCCAAATGCATGAGAAACCACTATGATGGCTCTAGTGAACCTTACAATCATATAGCTGAATTTAAACAAGTAATCAGAGCCGAACAGGTAGAAGACTTTTTGATTCAATATGAGTCCTTTGGTCTTACTTTGTCAGACACTGCGTTAGCATGGTTTCAACCATTGGACCCTAATACTTTTCAAAACATGGAGCAAGTATACCAAGAAATGATTGAGGAATTCACTAAGTCAGGAATTAAAAACAATTCTTCATCATTGATCCATAGCTTCAAGCAAGTCCCTACCGAATCAGTGAGATTGGCTGCAAGAAGATTCAAGCAGTATGTAGACAGATGCCCAGTAGAAGAGAGACCTACCCAAAATAAAATGGTATCATTATTTTTGGAAGGATTGTTGAACGGATCTTTGAGATCATTGGTATATGTAAAGAGAGTTCAGACTTTGCAAGAATGCATGAAGGAATGTATAGATCTAGAAGACAACCTAGTAGAGGACCTGAAAATACCTCAAGGTAGCTTGAAAAGTGAAGATTCGGCCAGTAGCACATCAATCCCTAAAAACAATGTAGAGGAAATAGCCGATTTGGTAGCAAAGAAGTTGAACGTTCAAGGACAGAGGAACTACCCCAATAACCCTATGAGAGTACCCATGCTCAGAAGATGTATGCAGTGCGGAGGTGATCATCCTTCTCACTTGTGTACTAGGGGAGTAGTCCCACCACCTGTTTATGCTTATAATAGACCCACTGTCCCAGGATCTCTACAATATTGTAGTATAGAACAAAAATATACAAATCACAGTAGAGAAAATTGCCCTTACAATAGGCAGGCGAGACCAGCACAGCCATACATGAGACTTTATGGATACCCTCAGAGAGATCAAGGAGGTGAAGCCTTTAGATATCCCACTTATCAGCAACAGGCACAAATGCCGCGACCATATGCGTATCAAGGATACACCCAACCACAACCTGTACTAGGACAACAACCGCCCCATCCTCAGAACGTTGTCTCAGTCAAGAGAGCTCAACCTGAAGAAAATCTAGAGAGAGCAATAGTCCCAACCACACCTTTGGTTAATAATGAATCATATGACTCATCATATGACCATAGTCAAGGAGCATATCCCTCTTATGAGAGCTCACTGATAGAATATGGACAAGCATACGACCCATATGCTTATGACATAGAAACACAAGATAGCTCGTATGGTTATGAGCAGGACTATGTGTCATTAATGTACACAGCTCCTAGAGCAACCATACCACCCCGACCCATAAACAGACCGCCTGTACCCAGAGGACCATGTTACAGATGTGGAGGTGATCACTATATCAGAGAATGCACATTGCCAAACCCACCACCACCACAATGAGTCTGGGAAGGCTACTATAGTGATTGTGGTAAGGAACACCTTTTCAGAGACTGCCCCAAGAATCCCAACAAGGTTACATCTAACGTGCAAATCAATGTGATAGAAGTAATCGAGTCATCAGGGAGCGATAAGGAATACACTGTACCATTGAAAGCGATAACGAGAGCTAAAGCTAGAGAGATCCCAGAAAAAGCTGAAAAACACAATCAGAGTGACATAGCGACGAATACACCCACACCACAGAGAGTTGAAGACTCGGAAGAGCCTGAGAAAAGTGTGGTAAGTAAAAGAACCCAACGATGGAAGAACCGTAGAGATAGGATAAAAAAAAAGAAATTACTACAGAAAAAGGAAAATGAGAAGAACGAACAGAATCCAAAAGAGGAACAGAAAAAGGAAGAAGAAATTAAAAGTGAAAAGTATAAGAAAGAAGAGGTTGGATCAGTCTTAGCAGATCCCATGCCTGAAGAATTAGCTATGTGGATTCAGGCATACAAGGCACGAATAAGAGCCGGACCGACCATCGAACAACATGAAAGAGAATACCCTAGAGGTGACCTAGAGAAAGAGAGGTTGGAAATCTGCAAAAAATTGATAGAAGTTGCTCAACTGACTTTAGAAAAACCTGTATTGCCATTGCCCAAGACCCGAATTCCTGAAAGAGAATTCCAAGTGTGCATCAACACCAATGACCATGAAAAACCTGAAGTAAGAAAGACACTTAATGGCAATTATTGTGAGGAAAAAAAGGAAGGATCCGTTGTTCCCGAAGTAGAAGGAGAATGGCCTAAAGATTTATGGGCTAGAGTCCAAGAGGACAAATGGAGGAGAGTGGAAGGGATTGAACCACCCTTTGAAGAATTAGAAGCAGAAAATGAAATAGAGGGTTCAATACCTGAATTGAATTCAGAAGAAATTTTACCAATGGATCCTAGTGACGAAGTAGATGATGGAATCAAGGAATTGCCCAATTACACAGGGGAGTACGAACATAATTCTGAATTGTATTGCATCCCCTCAATAAGGAAAAAAGAACCAAACCCATCAGTCCAAACATCGGACATCATACAACATCTTAAAAAAGTAAAAATCCCTTGTACACTAACATTAGAGGAATTGTTGAAGGTTAAACCACATTTGAAGGAGAAATTGACCAGTCAATTGGAGGTCAAAACGAAAGAAAAAGAGATATCTGATGAAATAAATACTATAAAGATCCCAGTGGATAAGGTAGGAGACTTTAGTGAGGGAGATGAAGGAAACACTTGCCTTCCAATTACCTTTAGGGGTTATACGACCAAAGCCATCTTAGATTCAGGAGCTGGTGTAGGCATTGCTACTAGAGAAATCTGGGAGAAATGGGGAAAACCAACTTTAAGACCAACGCGTATGAAAATACAAATGGATGACAGACACACAGAAAGACCCTTGGGATTATTGGAACGTGTAGTGTTCACCACATGCGGAGTCGAATTTGAACACACCTTAGCAATTTGCCAATTTGAAAGGCCAAGCAATTATGAAATGATATTGGGGAGACCCTTCATGAGACAATTAAAGGTTGTGCAAGATTGGGGAAAAGATGTTGTATACCTACAACATGAAGGAACGACCACCAGAATAAATCTCCACACTTATACATATCAAGATGTTCCTCCCTTACAATGGAATCAAATTCACAAGGAGGAAGATGATCATTCAATTCACAGCATAAGTTCTAGTGACCAATCTTGGATGAACGAGGACACTCATCTATGGATATGCCAAACTGCCAAAAAAGAAGAAGATAGAAGGAAAGGATGGCAGCAAAGGCAAGGAGTAGCTAGGCCTGTACAAGATCCAACATACATGCCTCAAGTCTTTTTAGATGAAGAATTCGAACCTCATGGTTGGATGGAGATTTTAGCGACCCTTGATGTATGCATGAATGAAGAAGTGATAACCATGAATGAATGTATTGATGAGGAAGGATATGATGTTAGTCTCTATGTAGTAGTTCTTCAGGAGGCTGAAGAAGGATAAGTGATAGAGAAAGAATGGAAGGAGGATTATGAGAGCATTGAAATGGAGCCAGAACCAATGGAACCTGAGGATGAAGATCAAAAAATAAACATCACAGCTATTGAAAACAACCCAGAGCCTACACAGAAAGAAGAGCTGGAGGTAGATAAAGAGCCAGAAGGTGAAGAAAACAAGCCACAAGATCAGTTTGAAGTGCCCGCTCACTTCAAGAAATACGAAGTAGAAGAGAGAAAAATTTCTATTCAAATGCCTAAAAGAGAGGCACAGCCGGGAATAGCATATGACAATAAAGAACAAACCAAGAAGATAGTAGTAACGTTAGAAGAAGGAGAAGAACGATGTACTTTCATAGGACAAGATGTCTCCATAGAGGAAGAACAAGAGTTAATACGCCTCATACGAGAATATAGGGATGTTTTTGCCTGGACCTATAAGGACTTGAAGGGAGTAGATCCATCTATTTGTGCCCATAGAATTCCCATGACATCCGAAGCCAAACCTTCTAAACAAAGACCATATACATACAATGATGTGTATTCAGCAAAGATAAAGGAAGAGATAGACAAATTGTTAGATGCTGGATTCATATACTAAATTGAGCACACGGAATGGGTGTCACCTTTGGTGGTTGTGCCGAAAAAGAATGGAAAGTTAAGAGTGTGCATCAATTTGAAGAAAGTAAATGCCGCAACCATAAGGGATAGTTATCCATTACCAATTACAGATCATCTCTTGGAAAGAGTGGCAGGAAAGGAAGTCTATAGCTTTCTGGATGGCTTTTCAGGGTATAATCAGGTAGCTATTGCTCCTGAGGACCAACATAAAACAGCGTTCGCAACTGAATGGGGAGTATACGCCTTTAGAGTCATGCCTTTTGGTCTAACTAATGCCCCAGCCACCTTCCAAAGATTGATGTGCAATGTATTCAAAGAATTCCTAAGAAAAAGTATGGAGGTCTACGTGGATGATCTTTGTACTTATTCAGCTATACGATCCGAACATATCCCCGAGCTAGAAAAGATCTTTGCTAAATGTCGACAATATCGAGTATGCCTTAACCCAGAAAAATGTGTCTTCATGGTTAGACAAGGGAAAATATTAGGACATATTGTCTCCAAAAATGGAATCTCAACTGATGAAGACAAAATTAAAGTAATTCTGGATTTACCAAGACCAAAGACGGCTAAGGAAGTTCAAGCATTTATGGGACATTGTGGATACTATCGAAGATTTATACATATGTACGCCATAATTGCTAGACCTCTCTATGCATTATTGACTCTATTTAATTGGACCGAGGAATGCGAGAGAGCCTTCAATGAGTTAAAGAATCGATTGAGTTCAGCACCAATCCTTTGAGTACCTAACTGGAATAAGCCATTTCATATTCATGTGGATGCTTCCAAGTTTGCCATTGGTTGCATCTTAGCTCAACCTGCCGATACAGGAAAACTAGACCACCCTGTAGCCTATGCTAGTAGACAATTAAATCAAGCAGAACGCAATTATACCACCACGGAGAGAGAAGGCCTAGGGATGGTGTACGCAGTCAAAAAGTTCAGACATTACCTGTTGGCAAACAAATTCAAATTCTTCGTTGATCATCAAGCCCTACTGTACCTAGTCAACAAGCCTTGTAATACAGGATGACTAGTACGATGGTTTTTATTGCTAATGGAATTTGATTTTGAGGTAGTAGTCAAGAAAGGAAATACCCACATAAGAGCAGATCACTTATCAAGAATGACCCATGGAGAACCGCCCATAGGAGTACTAGATGATCTGCCAGATATGTACCTTTGAATTTGATTTTGAGGTAGTAGTCAAGAAAGGAAATACCCACATAAGAGGAGATCACTTATCAAGAATGACCCATGGAGAACCGCCCATAGGAGTACCAGATGATCTGCCAGATACGTACCTTTTTAACCTGGAAGTATGTCCTCAATGGGCAGAAAAGTTGATCCCTATACTTACACATGGACCTAAAGATGGGATCACACCAAACCAAACCCAAGACCTCTGGAAGACTAAAAACCTTCATATCATTGCGGGAAGTTTGTATAACCAAGATTCAAGTGGATTATTAATGAGATGCATGGAAGAAGAGGAACAAGAAATGTGGCTTCAGAAAGCACATGTAAACCAATGGAACACTCATTTGAATGCAAATTGAACGTGGCAAACCCTGAAGAGGTTAGGCATATATTGGCCAACCATGCAAAGAGATGCACATAACTATGTATCAACCTGTCAAACCTGTCAAGAACAAATCCCAGATGAGAACTCTACTTTATGCTATTCTACAATAGCACCAAGATGGAGCATGCCTCTGGTAAAGTTCTTGAAAACTCAAGAATACCCAGAAAGA
This sequence comes from Ceratopteris richardii, assembly GCA_020310875.1. NCBI lineage: Eukaryota > Viridiplantae > Streptophyta > Polypodiopsida > Polypodiales > Pteridaceae > Ceratopteris > Ceratopteris richardii. The sequence continues at coordinate 211,091 of MU260082.1, read as the reverse complement.
GCTACTTCAGCAAGGAAATGTGCACTTGTAGAACAAAGTAAGGATTATGCCATTATAGGAAAACAACTTTTTAAACGAGGGAGAGATAACCAATTAAGAGTGTGCATTCACGAAGACGAATATCTTTCTGTTTTAGAGATGGCTCATATAGGAGCTGCAGGAGGGCACTTCTCTGCAGATAAAATAGCAAAAATGATCCTCTTTGCTGGAATGTGGTGGCCAACTCTACACCAAGATGCCATGACATATGTGCAACGGTGTGATACTTGCCAACGGACCAAATATCCAATTAGGAGAGATGAAATGCCACTTAGACCCATGATGAGTGCCAGAGCTTTCACGAAATGGGGAATAGACTTCATAGGACCTATTAGCCCACCAGCGAAAGGATCCCATGCCGAATATATAATTGTAGCCACAGACTACCTGACCAAATGGGTTGAAGCCAAAGCAACCAAGAAAAATGACGCAAGAACCACGGCCAAGTTTCTCTTTGAGAACATTTTCACTAGATTTGGACTACCAATAGAAATTGTGAGTGATAGAGGTACGCACTTTGTGAATGAAGTTATAGAAGCTTTATTGAATGAATTCTTGGTAATTCATAAGAAATCAGCTCCTTATCACCCACAGGCCAATGGACAAGCCGAAAGTTCGAATAAAATCTTGTGTATAGTTCTCACCAAAATTGTTAACGATGGTAGATCAGATTGGGATAAGCAATTACATCATGCTTTATGGGCATTTCGAGTAGCCTATAAAACCGCCATAGGCACTACTCCTTTTAACTTAGTATATGGACAAAATGATATTTTGCCAATTGATTTCTTAATTCCCACTCTAAGAGTAGCAACTACTTACGAGTGGACAGGACATGAACTATCAGCTCAATTGGATCAAATAGAAAAGCTTCACGAAACTAGGTTACAAGCAGTAGCAGGCATTTATGCTGCTAAACGACGACAGAAAGCCTACTTTGATGCTCACATTAAGGACAAAAATTTGAAGGAAGGAGATTTAGTTTTGGTATACACCTTGAAACAACATGCTAAGAAGTTGCAGAAGAGAGGATATGGTCCATTAATCATTAATCGTATATCTACAAGTGGAGCCATCAGCTTAGCAACCTTAGATGGAGATGTATTACCAAACTACATCAGTGGATGTAGAGTAAAAAAATATCTAGAACCATTGACCGAAGAAACAATGTCTCGATTAATCAAAGGCAAGAATAGACGCATAGAAGAGGAAAGGATGCGAGAAGAAGCGAGACAGGAAGCACTAGAAAGAATAAAGAAACGGAAAGAGTGGATGAGAGAGCGAGATGAGAGATATCGACTAGGAGAAGAACTCATCCCAATGGCTAATTTTAGAGCCACTCAAAACCTAGGTTCACAGAGAACGCAACCATATTTAAATTTGGGAGCAGGTAAAACGGAGTACCACTTGGTGGATGCTCTCATTGACACAGGAGCTGCTGTAAGCTGTATCAAGCTTTCTTTGACCCAAAAACTCAAGGAGGAAGTACGCCCATCGATGGCACAGTTGATAGGAATAGGAGGAACGATTACTCAATGCATAGGTGAGATCACCTTACCTCTGCATCTTGGCAACAACACTATGGAACAAAAGCTATTAGTGTGTCATGATCAGGATTTACTTGAAGAGGTAGTGTTAGGTCAAGACTGGATTTATGAATATGAGGTGACCATTCAATTGGCTTTAGGATACATCTCAGCCAGGATAGGACATCGTGAAGTATTCAGTCTGCTAGACGAACGACCAATCAAATCTGGGAGCAAAGAAAAAGAAATTCATTCCAACGAGCAAAGTCATGAATGTATGTTCACTACCACTATAGAAACCTCTTCGTCAATTACTATATGTGCTGACACATTGAGTTCTACTGGCACACCATCTTCTAGTCTAGCAAGTCATGAGAGTGTCAATCAAGCTGAAACTGACCTCAGTAAAGCACTATGCCTAAGAGAGACTAGTCCTCTGAGTAATTCAAAATCTGTACCTATTGAAATATACCCTATTCCATACTCTAACCAAGCGTGGATAGAGAAAGATCAAGTGAAGGAGTATCTTCGACGACAGAAGCACAACCGACATCAGAACAAACAATCACATGAGAAAACAACTCAGTCGGAACAACGAAGTCATCGACAAACTGCTACAATATGGATTCCAAAGAAAGTAGTAGCCGCTCAACAGGATCGTTCGCAAATCTGGATTCCTAAGTCATGCGCTCCAAAGAAACTAAGCCGAAATGATGATCCTCAACACAAGAAGAACCAATATGGTCCACAGGCAAAACAGCCACAAAAAAGGAGCTACTGGAGAAAGAAGGAGTCTGTAATGGCAACCCGAGCCATTCCGAGATTTACAAATCAGAGAGAGCAGACATACAACAAGAAAAGAGCCACATTCATCGGAATTGGGCAACATACAACAAGGCCCAGCAAAATGAAGCAGATTTGGATACCGAAAGACAAAACAAACGGCATGCATCAACCAACTACTTCCAATTGCACACATATGGAGCCTTTGAGACCCAAAGTATGCATGATAGGGCCACATTACAAGGCCAAGCATTCGGCACTTCTTTCTTCTATTTCAGGATAGTCAAGCACATTTTCCTCTTGAGAAATAGGAGAGCACTTGTACATACATTAAGAAAATTACTCCAAAAATAATAACCGCTTCGGCTATAAACTAACTTTTCTATTTTCCTTTTCAGTTGAAAATATAAAAATACCTAAAAATGTGAAAAATCCAGGTATTACCTTTCTCACACACACGGGAAAGGGGCGACACCATTCACTCGGAGCAATATCGAGCTTATGACAAACAAATAAAGGAGGATTTCTGATAATATATGGCAACTAATTCATACTCTATATTGAGTGCAGATGGCGTCTACTAATTCCGAAGCCACACAAGAGGAAGAGGTCCAGCTTCTTCCATTGGAATCAGTAACAAGAGTAAGAGGCCATTGGTTTCGTGATGACCAACCAATCTCGGAACTTATCTTCATGGCAACTATCAAGATCATGGATAGGGATCACTATTTTCCAATCATGTCACAAGACTTCAAAACAATAATACAGGGATTACCTCATATCGAAGATGTATGGACTTAAGCAGGGATAGATGCATGTCTTCGAATACCAATTTATTTACCTGATTTTCAGAGATGCACACAAGTAATGAACACACTACAGCCTGCAGCTACAAAGATATCAGTTCCGGAAGCACGCGTATTGGATAAAGTCGGAACTTGGAAGACAATTCAATTCACACATGAGTTGATCAATAAAGCTTTTGGATGGAATCAAGCAGGAATTACTAGTGTCAAAGAGGAATATCATGACCCTAAGAAGAGGTCCTTCGTGGAGATTAACAGAATAGACATCGAAGACGCTGTCCGTCTTGTGCACCAGCATTTCTGTTTCCCTAATATGCATAGATACACGGCACCACAAAAGATTGTAGTACAACTACTATCACATGCCATGAGACAAATTGGGAACAAGGTGAATCTGACAAGGTATGTCCAAGAAAGACTATTTGAAGACCAGAAGAAATGGGGCCAGAAGAAGTTTTTGAATGGCAGTTCTGCATTAACATTATTGATATATGAAGCCCTTAATATGAAAAATTGCTTACGGGAGATGCCGACATCAGAAGGGCTAGCCAAGTATGCAAAATCCGCTACAGTGCCTAAGAAAAAGAAAGCAATTGTTATGGTTGAAGCAGCTAGAACCAGCTCACAAAAACCCATGAGGGGTACAAGCGTCTACGGGAGGAGGAAGCCCAAGCTACACCACAGTCAAAGAGAACACATGTATTACCAAAGATCACGACGGCTCAAATGCCTATTACTAGGAGAGATCTTTCCGCTGCTCTCGAACAGACACATCAGTACATGCAAGGGCAGGTAAACTTAAATGTCCAAGGTCATCATTATAGACAGGCGAGTCAAGAGAAACTACAATAGTGTACAGAGAAGACTCCAAAACAAGCTGGAAGATACAAAGAGCTGGGCATTGATGATTCTAGTACCAACACGGAATCCAGTTCTGAAAAAGAAACTCTAGATACTGATATAAGAACAGAAACCCAAGAAGAAGAATGGAATGAAATTCATCAAATGGGAGTGACACCGGAAAAGAGAGTAGAAGAATCTATGGAACATGAGCATGTCCTTCAATTAAACGATACTACGAAGATAAGCATCAAGGAAGCTCCAACCAATGTTACAGATACAAAACAACCTATTGAAGGAGAAGAACACACTCCAGTGAGTAAGGAAACGGAGGAGCTACAAAACCAAGAACAGATTGTGATCGAGGTGCCAGATGACACACCTCAAGAAAAGCAAGCAAACATGGGGGCTGAGCCAAGGATCCAGCTTCAGATTAGGCAGCCCCATGACACTACATTACATGTCGGACAGGGCAAAGATGTCAATATCGGCGAGGAACCGAGTATACCAAAAACATGGCTAAACGTGGATGTGACTCAGCTGAAGCCTGTAGTAAAGCAGATGATTCAAACAGCCATGGACACACAACAGCAAATGATGGACATAGATGCAGACCATGATAGAGCAATGCGAGAAAAGCATCAATTCCAGATAATGAGCGAACAACTGTCATCACAGCTCATCGAAGCACAAAAGGCGCTCACGATCAAAAGCAATGAGTTGCTCAAAACAAAAACGCAATACGAATCATTAATCACTCAGCATCACAAACTCCAAGCACAGCTCGCAAATTTACAGAGATTATATGATGCAAGCGAGGCGGACAAAGAGAGAATGAGAACTAGAAGTACTCTGCTAGAGACACAGCTCAAATTATACATGGAAGAGAATGACACGTTACGAAACAGGAATAAGGAATTAATGAAGTCATTATTATATGATCAACCGATCGAGCAACAGGAATCCTCAGAAACGAAGGAACAAGAATTAAGAGATCAGATATCACAATATGCAGATGTGCTAAGAAAAGAGCGCACACTAAGAGAAGAGTCGGAGCAGAAGTACAGTCAAGAGATCAATGAATTAAAAAAGCAGTTGAATATAGCACATGGAAAACTGGCCACAAGCTACAGTGAAAACATGGATAATGTGGCTGAAATCGGAAATGAGTTACTTGCAGCAAAAGAAGCACTCAGGGCAGCCATGCAAGAAGTAAAAGATAAAGATGAATGCATAGCACAATTAAAGACTCAAATAAAAGAGAAAGAACCGATCGGGACACCAGTAGTGCCAGATAAGGAAAATCCTATTGACGAGGTAGAAGTAAGTCCTCTATCTCACCCGATCTATAATTCTCCGATACGTGAGTAGATGGCGGATATACATGATGATCATCCAATGCCATACACTGCAGAAACAAGTCAGAAGGAACGGGCACTAGTGGTGTCCCGATTGACGGAGAATTTTGAAAATGAAGTCATCAAGGTAATGAAAGAGACCAAAATCAAAGGTAAAGACCTGGACAAGATAATGAAGCCTTTCAATATTCCATACGGATTATTGAAAGAGAAAACGAGACGATACATAAAGAAGACCACAAAGAAGAGTCCCGATGAGCAGCTCAATTTTACACAAGACACATTCACATACAGTCAAGAAGAGTTCGAAGCTGCACAACTAATTTGGAGAAGAAAATTTTTGGAGAAACATCCCACACTACGGGTGCATTGGCAAGCAACACCTTATTTATTACAGGTAAACCCTTCATTTTGTCCTATACCACGTAGAAGGGATACCAGAGAATTTTTGGATATGCAAAAGAATGGCACTATAAATAAACAGTGGCTGAATTATCCTATGCTTCCGAGCCCGCCACATAACTACTTGCCAACAGAAGAATATATGATTAAAACAATCGAATTTTGGCTGCAAAATTATGCGACAGTACCCGACCTAACCGTCAAAATGACCAATAAAATACTTAGCATGATACTCACAGTTTTGAAAGTCTTCAAGCATGCGGCCTACACTTTTTTGAATTTCATCGGCATTAACCAGGGAACCGAAATTCTCATTTTTGATCTATCAGTTATGCCTAGCTGCCCCACAATAATGGCGTATTATTCCAGATTAATCTTCTTGCCAAGTGTATATATGCAAACTTTTGAAGAAGCATTCTTTACAGGATTTTTTGAGATTGATTCAGAAATTTTTTTGAAGATGTCGTCAAATTTAAATGCCAGATTAGTGGCATATGAACTTAGCTTTTTCGCAGATCACATACAGCCACCCAATGACGGTGTGAAGGCAGAACAATGGAAACAACTCATGATACGTGAAGCCAATCTGCTAAATGATACAGAGCAAAAAGTATATAAAACATATGCCCGTCGCTTATCAAAGCCTGTCGGGGACGACAGAGTCCAGGAGGGGGGCAGTGTTGAGGGAGAATCAAGTAAAAGGAAGAAACGAAGAAGACAACGAAAGAAGCAGCTTCACTAAAAAGAAACATCTGAAGATATATCTCTGTAAGAAGCCCCGCAGGGGCGCAACACCCATCTCTGCACAAAGCCCCGCAGGGGCACACACACCAAGGAAAGCACGCAACCACACAAGGGTGCTTCAACCTATTGATCTGTGGAAGGTCCAGATCAAAGACTGAAGCACCACATCCTCATACCTTCCACTGGTGGCGTGCGTGGCAACCCGACTTATCAAGCAAGACAAATGTATCAGGCTTAGAGGATGTAAAACAAGAATTAAGAAGAGGCCGTCAAAACTGAACACCTGTTTTACAAACAGGCAAAATTGAGCAAGGGTTGAGTACAGACAACAAACTGAAGACAAGAAGCAAAGCCTGTCAAGGGACGATAGAGACGAAGAGGGGGAGAGTGTTGCAGAGCTAAAGAGAGCACAAAGCAGAGAAAAAGACGGGCCCAAAATTTTTCCGATTTGGACATCATATTTTTGAATCATAATCATTCTTGTAATATATTTTCCATTGTAAAGGCACTAGAGGAGTCCTCTAGATGCATCCCAACAGAAGGTTAGAGATTTACCCATGTAAAATAGTAGGGAATTAGTCTTTTAGTGAATAAAGTGCCGGTCTCTTGTGTGAAAGGACCATTTTTAGGGCACAAGTATATAAGTCAAATGTGACTCTTTGTAAAGGACTTTTTGCCATTGTGAGAAGGGGGAGCACAGAAATTCGAATTTGTGTTTTCTTCACTCTGTATCTTCTTCTCTGTGAGCTTGGATGCATGTGTATTGCTTGGAAAGAGTGCTTGTAAGTGTTGTCTATCCATGAAAGTGTTTATTTGCTGTAGGTAAGGTGTGTGCGAAGCATAGGAAGTGCTGAAGTGTAGGAAAGTATTTCCCGCGACTCAGTATTTTGCTCATAACTTGAAGTAGGAGTGTCAGAATTGAGTGAAACCATAGCCATTGGATGCGTCTTCTCGAGAGCTTTGCAACGCATATGCTATTCGCTATATTTGGAGCTCGGAGCTGGGAGAAAAGTCCAAAATACTGACAGTTGCTGCACCAAGTATCGTGACGCCATGACCAACAGTTGGAGCTTGTTTGGATAAGTCTTTGCCTTGTTTACACTCTTGAGTAGTTCATTTGCATTGATCATCACATGATTGCATGTCCTCATACACTCGGCTAGGTTTGTATACTCTTTGGATTGATAATTAAAAGCGTGTATCCCCACTATATGCACTTGAGAGGGGATTGAGGTATAGTCTCTTTCTCCGCAAGTCCCTAAGTTGGTACTTAGGTCAACACAAGGTTGATGAACTCCGGATGGAGCATACAAGCAGAGAAAGTGTTGCTCATGAAGAAGCTCTCAAATAATTAAATGATGCTTTGACAGAAATTACCACACTTAAAGCTGGATCCGAAGAGAAATCCAAGAGAATGGAACAAATGCAAGCAGAAGCTAAACAAAGTTACCATGCATTACAAAAATTAAAGAACAGCAATAAAGTAGTAAATGCCAAGCAGAAAGAAGAAAAAGAGGTGCAAAGACTAAAGAAAAAATTTCAATAATCAGATTCATGACATGTCAAAGTAGGAAGCAGATGTAGCTGACGTAGAGGAAAAGCTGGCAGTGTGGAACTTGGAGTACACGGAATTAGAAGCTAAACTCCGCACTGTGCAAGAAGGTTATGACACAATCAAAGTTGAGTTGGCAAGAATCAAAGACTTAGAAAGGCAGGTAGTAGATTGAAAGATGAAATGTGAAGATGTGAATATTCTTTTGGAAGGTAAAGATGCAGAGATTATAGAGTTAAAGAATTTTGCAACAATTTTGGAATTAAAGCATAAAACAAAGTTGGAAGAGGCGAAGAGAGTAAGTGAAGGTTAGATTGAAAAGCTATCTGATATTATACTAGAGTTTGACAATATGCTAGATAAACTTCAAATAAGAATTCTAGAATTGGAACAACAGCTATCAATTACCACAGTGTGAGCCAACAATTACTAGAGCTGAAGGAATTTTTCGCTGAAGAAATGAGATCAGCTAAAGAGAACTTAAAAGAAATGTTTAAACAACTTAGATGGGATATAGAGAGAATTATGAACCGTGAGCTATAGAATAATGATGTTGATGTTGTATAAACAATTTTGTAATTTAGTGGGTTTAGATCCATCATGTGTGCCAATGTTAGCTGCTGGAATGGGCTGACCTAAATTTATAATTCATATTTTGTAATAGGAGAAGGGTTTGTTTCATATATCTCAAAGTACGGAATCGTGTGAAGTAGCAATAAATGATGAGAAAGAGAACAGTATGGTGTTATCTATCTATGCATAATAGTTAGTCCAGAATCAAAAAGAAGAGATTCTATCTTACGTAACTGTAAAAGAGTGCAGAAGTATTTGTAGTTCTATATGAAGTCTGAAGATTAAAAGCAAAATCTGTATCTAATGTTTACAATGTAGTGTGCATTGCTATAACCCGTTTTGGTATGATTTACGGATTTTTTTGTAACACTGAAGTCTATAATTGTTTTGAAGCAATCTAATTCACATAGTGCATTGGTTATAACCGGAAGTCTATGAAGTGTGTGGTAATAATATAAGGAATAGAAATGCATGTTATGATCGCGGTATCATAGTCATAATCCCCATTTTCAAAACCTATCCTTTGGAGGTGTGCTATATGTGTTATCATGACACAGCCCCAAACAATGTGCTAAATTATTTTGTACACAATGAGGTACTATGGTAGGTAGGTGCGTATCATTAATATAGAGAAAATATATATTGGATATCTTTGAGGAGTTTGATATGACAAGCTGAAAAAAAAAATTAATAAAAAGGAAGTTCGGCATTAGCCTACTCTCCCGGACTTGAATTAAATAAAGAAAGAAAAGTACAAGAGAAGGGGACTAGTGCCCACGGGACCCCCCAAATCCCACAAAGCAGGGGAAGCTTTTACAGAGCCTAGATGGCATTACAAAGAAGGTTAATCACCCTCTCATCACCCTCATGCGGGGCCCACTTGGGTTTAAGCTTGTTATTGATCAAAAGGAGAACTTGATGATGCCTGAAGGGGGGGGGGGTTTCTTACAGTTAACAATCCTTTTGCCAAGGAGGAATAATGATTTCTCAATCGACCACTCCTTGGGGGAGTCACCAAAGTTGAGAGCACATCTTTCCCGCCATATTTTCCATAGGACCTCCCCTTTGATGGCGTTCCAGAGGGTCCCGGAGCAGCCGATCGCTTCTCCCAGTAGGGCTTGTTTCCAACTGAGATGTTTTTGAAGTCTAATTTTCATTCCAACCGTCTGCCAGAGTCTGTTGGAGTTGGGGCAGGTAAAGAAGATGTGTGGGACATCTTCGATAGACCGGTAGCAGCGTTTGCACTAGGGAGAAATCCCACAAAGTTTGCTAGCCTTAAGGTTGGTCCATTCCATGATGAAGAATTTGCCATAAGAGGACAGACTTTTTGATTTCTATGAGGGGGTGCCAGATACCCATGAACTTCATGTCCCACCGAAGCCGCGTCCATGACAGGCACCACTTCTTGTTGAGGTTAACCTGATAGTCAATCGTTTCTTTGAGGTTCGGGATTTTTGATAGGCTATTCCCATTGTGCCATTTGAGACCAAGCGAGCTCGATGTGTCGTGTCCCATGAGAAGGCGAGTTTTGTGTCGATCCCAAGCGAGACATCTGCTTTGCAAAGTGTTCCATTCTTCGTACGAAATGTTGATGCAAGGGTCAATATCCTCGAAGTTGATCCAGCGGTTGGTGTCATGTTTCCAGAGATGTTTCCATTTTTTGAAGCCTTTGTTCCATAACTTCTTGGCATTTTGAATGTTCCAAGATTCCACACTCCGGATGCCATGGATCAGAAACCAGATAGAGTCGTTTTGTCTGATACCGGCTGCCCACTTCTAGTCTTCACTAATTCTTGTGTAGCATTTGACTTTATTCCAACTCTTCCATAGGGAGCACACGAGATTAGAGCCTTTCGGGAAGACGGGGATCGAGGAAAACAGCAAGGTCAAGATGTCAAGATTCTTCCAGTTTGGGAAACCCATGAGAGCCAACTCGTTCTTGTTTCTGAAGATCAACTTGGCCCACGAGGCCTCCCCATTACACCAAGCCTTAATCATCCATTTGGCTGCCAGTTTGTTAGCCATGCACCCAATGTCTAGGATACCAAGTCCCCCACTATCTCTAGGGCTAGTGCAGATGGACCATTTGATTTTAGGCACCCCCCTTCTATTGTGATTGCCCATCCAAAGGAAGTTTCTACAAATACTATCCAGTTTGGACAGATCTTGCTCTTTCGGTCTCCAACATGAAAGGAAATAAATGGTAGAAGAAAGGAGGAACGTGTTGATAACCATCGCACGACCAGCAAGATTGATTTGCATACGTCTCCAATAGTTAAGCTTGTTTTCGAGTTTGGCCAGCACCCAGTTCCACCGTTGTTCCATAGAGACGCCAAACCCCAAGGGGATCCCAAGAAGCCGAAAAATTTGGCCCTGCGGAATGATTTGACAGCCATGATCAATGAGAAGGCCGGGATGAGACCCCACAATAGCTCTAAAGGCGATCTTAGAGTGGTTGATTATGGATCCAGAGGCTTCACAAAAGGTAGCAAGACACCTCCAGAACGTCTCCAGGCTGGTACTATCATTGTGAACAAACGTGTTCATATCATCGGCAAAAAGTCCCATGGTGATCTGACTGTGGTTGTGAGGCAAACGGAGGCCTTTGATATTACCAGCTTCCACTTGGTGTGCCACAAGCCTGCTAAGCCCCTCCGTGGCGATGGCAAAGAGAAGGGGAGCCAATGGGCACCCTTGTCTGATAGATCTTCTAAGTTTGATCACCTTCGAAAGTTTGCTGTTAATGTTAATTTGGGTCGATGCGTTTCCGAGAAGGGTCGCAATCATCTTGGTGAATTTCTTACTACATCCAAGACCTTGGAGCGACTGCAGAATATAGTCCCATTCTAGCCTGTCGTAGGCTTTATCAAAGTCGATCTTGAGGAAGACCACATCTTGTTTAGACTCATTTGCAAATTGAATACCTTCCCAAATATCTATAATGGTTTCCAAAATTTACCTGCCTTTGATGAAACCTTTTTGGTCTTCGCTTAGCCACACTCTCAAGTGGCAAGAGATTCTGTTGGCAATGACTTTGGCGATGATCTTGTATCCTGTTTGGAGCATTGTAATAGGGCGCCAGTTCTCTATTCTGTTCTTTTCCCCTTTTTTGTGTATGAACTTGATAATACCATTGTTGAGACAAGAAGGAAGTGCGCCAAACTTGAGTGCCTCTTGCCAAACCAGACAAAGAGGGGTGGCAACCACCAACTTGAAGGATTTAAAGAACTCGTTAGTGAGCCCGTCGGGTCCCGGGCTTTTACCGAGAGGGAGGGCATCAATGACCTCAATGATTTCTGCTTCAGAGATGGGGGCATGTAGCAGGGAGTGAAGGTTGGGTGGTATCCTGCGGGGGGAAACCCTAGAAATGGTTGCCATACAGTCCCTTCTATGGTGGGAGAGGGGGTTCGAGGTCCCCAAGAGTCTCGTGAAGTGCCCTTCAATGATCCCAAAATTATCTTCTTCCGAATTGCATACACTGCCATTTAATTCTAGCAATAGGGGGATCGATTCTCTGTTATGTTTCCTTTTAAGGATACGGCACATCTCTTTGGTGGGTTTGTCGGCTTTGCTAGCCCACCACTCCTTGAAGAAAATTTGTAAGTTTTTCCTTTGTATTTCTTCCTCCTCAAGCCTCCAGAGTCTGTGGTAAGAGCTTCCCTACGAGCCCGCCACACAGTCTCCGGCATCTTCTTAGTTCTAATCATGATCTTTTGAGACTTATCGACCGCACTTCTCTAGCACTTGGTTGGGGACAAGCCGGAGGCGAATGCCTCCTTCCACACATCAGCAATTTCTTGATGTACGGAGGGGAGAGAGAAGGTGGTCGCACTGGCATGGAACCAAGGAGCCTTGCAGATCTTGTTGGAAGGTTGGAAAGTGATAACGATCGGGTAGTGATCAGAGATGGTGAGGTCAGTGCGTTGCGCGAGGGCTGGGTGGCCCCACTGATGGGTAAAACTCTGAGAGATGTAGCATCTATCAAGTCTAGCTTTCCTCAGGTCCTCGCCCGCTTGGAGATTTGACCAAGAAAAGCCATTCGAGTCTTTGAATTCGACCAAATCCAAGTGAAGTTTGGTCTTGTCCCACGTTTCTTTCTCCCGACTATCGATGACCCTGCCCTTGCCCATCCATCTGTCCATAGGTTCCTCCACCATGTTGAAGTCTCCACAGATAAGCACGTTGTGGGGGAGCGAGTCTAAGGAGGCCCATGTGTTCAGTCTCTCTAATTCCCCGTTAGGGGCGTACAAAGAAACCAGAGTAAAACAAAGAGGAGCACCAAAAGAAACAGCAATCCATCGGTGGCTTTCATCTTCAATGGAGTTCTCAAGCTTTTCAAACTAGAGTTGATTAACACCGATTATCGTTCCACCAGACCCCCACTGGTGCGTCGTTGAAATCCAAACATGGGTCGAGGAGACCTGTATAAGCCGTTTTTGGAGGTCTTCTCCATCAATTTTAATCTCTTGAATACATATAAAATCTGGGTTTATGCTAATGTCGCGAAGCCATTGACCAATGATGGTCGCTCTTGAGGAGTCGGTTAGCCCTCTAGCATTTAACGAGATGATGATCATTTTCGTAGTGAGCCCTCTTTGCAGGAGGAAGCTTTGTCCTTTCTTTTCTTGGATTCATCTTTCTTTTTCGTTGGGATCGGATCCCGAATTAGCAATAGGTTCTTGTGGGGGCTTTTCCAGGGTAACTCCATAGGTTGTTTTCCTTTGCGGGATGCCTCTTGCTGGGAAGACTTGGGCACCATTTTCGACACCGTTTCCGGAATAGTCGATCCGATGATGGAACTTTCACTATCCATGTTATCTTCGTTACTAGTGGTGAAGCCGTCTTCTTTGCTTGTAGTGTAGCCCTCCTGGGAGGTTTCTTTATTGTCAGGGATCTCTAGGGCTTTGTCGTTGGTGTCCACCTCAAGTAGGTTCCCACCTGGGTACTCAAACTCATTGATCTCCTTTTCCAGATTGCAATACAAATTGCTAGAGGGGGTAACTGACAAGTTGTTTCACTCACAATTCGCCTTAGGGCTTCTTTTCCTTCTTCTTCTGACTTCGATGAACCCGTCTGCATCAGCTTGTGGATTAAGGAGGCCCTTGCCTTCCTCTTCCTTCGTCGAGTGGGTCAAAGCGCCTTTGTTGTCTTGAGCATTTTTGGAGGCTTCTTGAATTCGCTTGCTTTTTTGTCTCAAAGGGCAATCTTTAATCCTGTGACCTTGTTGGCCACAACGAAAGTACACGTTGGGAAGGTTTTTGTAGTTGATGTCTTGCTCCCATACATCCCCTTCGCCCAAGTCCACTTTGATCATCGATGGAAGCGGCATGCTGAGGTCGGCCTCGACACAGATTTGAGGGTGCCACCGAGCATTGAACGAGTGTCTTGCACCTTCATAAATGAGACCACCAATGTCCTCGCGTGAGGCCAACGGCTTGCCGATAGGAGAAACAATGTCCCACACGAAGTTGTACAAGAAGTAAGGAAGGTTAGGGAGCTCAACCCAGAGAGGGTACCGAAGCGATTTTGATTTGTCGGGAGTAAAATCAGGGGACCATCTGAATAGGCACAGGGTCGCCCGACCGAGTTGCCAGGTGCCGATGCTTAGGGCTCGGAACGCCATATCTTCATTTTCAAAGACTAGCAACATGTGGCTAGCCGGTAAGAACTGACATTTACAAACAATTAGTCCACGGGGGAACCACTCGTTTCGAAGCCACTGTCGCACAGTTTCGAGCAGGGGCCTAGGGCCAAACATTTGGCCGACGAGGCAAACTTTCTTGAGCTCCTCCTGAGCTGACAGAATTGCGGATCTATTGAGGGAGACCATGGGGGGTTCAACACTTTCGGAGGCCCCAGGGGCGGCACAAGACCCCCCTCCAGTAGAGCGGCCAGGTTATCGGTCTCCCCCAAAGAGGGGCCACGTTACTTCTCACAAGTGAGGGGGTCGCCACATCCATGACCAAATTAAAAGGATTTTCCCGCGAAGGGCAGAATAGCCGCCCGCGATGGCCACCCACGATGGACAGCAAAAAGCTCCGCGAAGAACTTCAAAGCCACACTTAAAACAGCAATGCTTTTTAGAAATTTAAAGGCTCCTTTAATCTTCGAAAACTCTCTTTTGGAGAAGTTCTCCGTCCGCTACTGCACGCCAATTGAAGGAAGATAAAGGGAGTGACAAAAGAGAGCGCTCAAAACCGTAAGTTCTTGCTGAAATCAAAGCAATATATTTAGTCATTTGCCCCCTCAGGCTTATGCGTACATCTAGTGAACTATTTCCACTCATACACCAGACTTCTCAAAGACCCTTCGCAGCCTGTACTTTAATCTTCTTTGTCATTAAAGAATGATGGAGGAATTCAAAACGAAAGTAAAAGCATGGGCAGGCGGCAGGCGCCACTTTTCCAAGGTCTATCGCGCACCCCTCACGAGGTGCCTATCGCAGCGGAAAACAAAAAACTTCCTATTTGCAAAACCGTCAATCGTCATGAGGAAAACCATCAATCACCAAAAAGTAGGGGGAAATCCATCAATCACGGACAGCATCGACTATCAAAACCATCAATCGCGGACAGAAGCGACCAACAAAACCGTCAATCGTGGAGGCAAACCGTCAATCGCGGAGGCCCAACATCGAAGGTCGAGCAGGTAGTTGTCGAAGGTGTTAAATTTAAAATCTCAAATGGGGGCTAACTTCAATTTTATTTCCTTAGAATGAGAAGAATAAAAGAATAAAAGGCTTTTTTCTCTAATTAATATATATATATATATATATATATATATATATATATATATATATATATATATATATATATATATATATATATATATGTGTGTGTGTGTGTGTGTGTGTAGGATCCCAAAAATATGCGAAAATCACAATACAAATATATCCTATGTAATGGGTATGAACGCTCAATACATGCACACAACAAGAGTGCCACTTCCTCTTTCAAGAAAGAGGGTTTGTATATTTTTTTTGAGATTATCATTTTGAAGATAGTTTTTAGGTCTTCATTATTCTTTTGGTGACATTTTTTTAGGTCATAGCTTATCTAAAAGAAGATTTAGGTACCTCCAAAGAAGGCAAGAGTACAACTCGATACGTAGTCATGGTATGCTCAAAGTTAGTGTCATAGAGTCTAAACGAGCTACTTATAATAGCCTTATCTTACACCAAGGCCTATAAATAGCTTTGTCAAAATTTACTTGTGAGTTTGTATGGATGAAGAATATATTTGAGGACGTTGGTTGTTCTGCGGTGTTGTGGAATGTGATCAGAATGTAATGCCGAACTTCCTTTATTTAATATATATATATATATATATATATATATATATATATATATATATATATGTGTATGTATATATGTGTGTGTATGTGAGGACTTGTATATGGACGGCAAGTTACTTCTAAAATGAAAGTACGTGTCTTTTATATACAGTTCCGGAACAATGGTACTCTACGATGGGGCTCTAATTTGAACTCTAAAAGAACATGCATAATTCCTAGAGTTCATTTACAACAGAGCTAGGACATGTTCATAAAAGTGTTTTTTACATGCGAATTGGGCATGGTTTGGAAATTTTGAGTCCCGAGTGGTTCCTTTTATTTCCATGTGCCTCATTTGACACTTAGTTCTTGTCCGTGCTTACTGTTCTTCACAACACCATCCATTCTCTCATTCTTTGCTTCATGGATACTTCTTTCATGTGAATTTCTACTCTGACCCTTCCCCCTCCTAGATTTTATCATCATCGATAGATGTTGATGTTGTAATCTTCAAGGAAGCTTGAGCTCTAACATGCATTCGGGTTGTAGAGTTCATGGAAAACAAGATATTGTATGCATTCCAAAAGCTTATTGAATATTATATTTGATAGAATCAATGGGCATACTACTCAGTGCAATGATTGGGATAGAAAAGAAAAGACCCTATGCACAGCCTTGTAGGGTGGACCAATGCATGCCTACTTTAAAAATGCAAATAAAGAGAAATTGTTCAAAGAGAGAAAATGGTGTTGAACAAAACACTCAAGGGTTTGCTCTAGAAGAAGAATCTCAATCTAGAGGTTGGAAATAATTCACCTAAGGATGGTTGTTTTCCATTGAGATTTTTGGAGCTTCTCTTGTGGTTTTTAAGACTGTGTTGCTCTAGCACAATGGTGAGAACCACGTTAAGGAGCTTCACCTCCTTAATGTCAATCCGCGGAAGAGATAGGAGTGATATGAAGATCGTGAACGTGAGATGAAGTGAGAGTGAAGGTGAGAAGCATAGAGATGCACACACACATACACACACACAACGAAGAGACAAGCAAGACACAATGGAAGGTAGGAAATCAACTCTATTACTCAAGAACACTCTTACAAGCTCAAATAGCTCTAAGCTCTTCTCTACTCAAACAAGCTAACCTCAAAAATGAGCTCTCTAGCTCTTTTTATAGATTCTAGACTAGTTTTGACTGGTTTCACATCTAGTGACCGGGATAGTTAAAAAATAGGTACTAGATGTTATTTGAAAGGGTAAACGATGTCTAAAAATAACCAAAATTGGTATGCTCATTCTACCTAAGCTCCTCAAGCTCGAGGACTCCTCGGCTTGCACAAAATGGAGCTCTAAATTACAAAAAGGGTTTTTCTATGTTACATATGGTACAAAAGTGATGAAAATCACTATTGGAGGTTTTGAAAAGTATTTATAAATTATAAGTCTTTGAAAAAATGATTCGACTGACTCCCTGCTTCTTCGTTATGCTCTGTCTTCACACACTTCCGCTTCTTCTATGCCTCTGGCTACTGCCAACACCCCCCTCCCTCTCGCTTCTATCATCCTCGACAAAACCTAGTTGTGAGGTCCGTCGGATATAATTATGGAGTAGTTCCTGAGTGAGGGTGTGTTTTGATATGCGAATTCCTCAAGCCAGATCTGCCTCAAGTTTCTCCCAATCAATGGGCTGCGGTTCATCTGATGGCGGGAGTCGATAATGCGTGGAATATACCATCTGTTCACAGGCAAATAATTGAAGTAAATGCATAGGCCTGCTGATGAACACTTCCGAATGGTATTCCCAGAAACCGGTTGTGAACATTTCTTCGAAAGTCTGCTTATAGCACGCCAGTAAGTACTTGATTCTACAATGCCAGGCATAACACACCCAGAGCGATGGCGTTGTACTCATACCATATGAAAGATCTAGATTACCATGCTCGAAACTCGGGGTGTTCACATGGGGTGCCTTGATGCGACGGAAGACTTTGAAAACCATCTGCATCATGTCAAATATTTTGATGGTCATGTGTGCTGCTATATCGTCCATATGTTTTAAGCGAGGAAGCTAGTGGCGAATCGTTGCCATCATGTATCCAACTGTTGGTGGTCCTGTGGGTGGCCTGAAATATGGGGAATTAAACCAATCCTGGCATTGCTTGTTGTTCTATACTTTAATGGCAAATGCCTTCTAGGAGCAGCGATGTGGCACTGGTCCCCAACATGGGTTGTACTTTAAGTGTAGAGGTGCCTTAACCCAAGTGCTCATCATCTCTGGATAATTCTGTAAAAGATCCTTGCGCCAATCTGGTTGATAGATTTCTCCTTGCTGCGCTTCTGTTGGCAAATCGTCAGGCTCAAACTAAGTAGCATGAGAGGGTTACTTGCCTGTTTCTTTCTCTATGGCCAACTGATATTCCGCCATTAACATAAAGTAAGGCTTGTATTGTAGCTCGTGCCCTGATATGTATCTGCGAGGGGCCAAATGAGCAAAGTAGGGGGACTGTAAAATGCGTTCTTCAATCATTGCCATGGCGTGTAACTGCGCCTCTACCCTTGCTGAGTGGGTTGTTCCAAGTTCTTCTATCGTCTTCATCCATGCGGGAGTTGGAAGTTCGAAAGTCGTCTAGCCTTCGGTCATGACTCGTCCGCCTGGGATGGGTTGAGGTTCATAGGCTTCTTCAAAAGTTTCCTCCACCGAAATAGTGATTGTTTCTTCCTCTGCTGGTAGTTCCGGTGGGGAGTCTAGTCTGGGGGGTGCTTCATATATGGCTATCCATGATTGAAGAGTTGATACCTGGGCCCGTAATGCTTTGAGTTCCTCTATGATGTCAGGAGATGGGTCCGCAGGGGCTGGTAGTCCTTGTTGTATAGGTGCTCTGAGTTGGAGTAGTTTATGATCTTCTTTCAGCTTCTGATATTCCTCGTTCATGCTTTCGTACTCATCCAACAATCTCACATGATCATCTAGCAACATTTTCATTGATTCAGAGGGAATAGCTTTAAAGCTATTGGGGCTTAACGGTTGGTCGGGTTGATCGAGAGCAGCCTCTAAATTTTCTCTGTTCTGTTCTTGTAAACGCTGGTTCTCTTCTTTCGCTGCTGCCAAGTGTCGTTTGAGTAAGCCCATGTTTCTCATTAATGTTGCATTGCAAATAGTCTGTGCCCTTAACAAGTTATCGATATCTCTGATAGCCTCTTTCGTCTTTTCTTCACTTTCTAGTTCAAGTTTGTGATACGCCTCTCGTAGCTCTTGGTAGCGGGTGTTCAATGAGGCATTCTCGATGGTCAGTGAATTGAGCTGCGACTATAAATCATTGGTTTGTCTTCTGTAGCATCTGATAATTGTTTCCAAGAGATGCAAACTCATCTCTTACTTGAGTCATGCATGTGAACATCTGTCAAAATACGGTGTCTATAGTGGGTGATAATATTAGTGACGGAGTGAATGCAGTTGCGGTGTGTGTGGGTGTTGATGCAAAGGGTAAGGGAAATGGGGATGGGAATGTGGATGCCGTGGTTATTGTGGAAAAAAGTGAAGTGCCTAAGTATGGTTGTGCCATGAATGATGTGAGCGGTGGTGCGGTGCGCGGTGATATATCCATGTCGTTGGATGTGGTATCAAGTGCGGTGACTGTGAATAATGGTGTGAGAGTGGGTGCGTGCGTGGGTGTAAATACAAGATTTACAAAAGTTGAAGAGTAATTTATAGAGGGGTTCTCTTGTACTGCTTGGTGGAGAGAAGGAAGAGAAAAGGCAGTTGGGCGGGGAGGTGAGACTGGGGAGAAGGTTAATGGAGGTGGGAATGGGAAAAGGGGTCTTGGAGGTGTGGGGAAGGACGGGAAGGATGGGGGGAAAATTGGGTTGGATAGAAAGGTGGATGTTCGAGGAGGAAAAATAGGTTGGGAGGGTGCGGGAATTATCGGATGAATGGAAGTAAAGAAGGCTTCTGCTATAGCGCTATCCAAAGATGTGGATGGTCTGGGAGAGATCGGATGTACAGGGGAGAGTGGAGATGCGGGAGGCGAAAGAGGAGCGGTTGGGGTGGCGGGTACTTCGGTCACAACGGTGGTATGTACAGTAGTAGTGTGGGGTGGGGAGTCGACGAGGATAGCTTCTTCGGCCGCAGATCTTTCAGGAATTAGGCGTGCTTCCCTGGCCTATTGGGATGACTAAGTACCTGTCGGTACACGAATATATTCACCAGGTTTTGATAGTAAACGTACTTGTCGGGGGTCATATTACGGAAGGGGTTTTTGCTGCAAATATCTTAGTGCTTCATTAGATCCTACTGATTTAACAAGCTCCCTGAAACCTTTGATGTATACTTCTTTGAAACCACCTGAGACGAGTTCCTGTTCTATGAGTGCTTGGCTCTTTTCCTCCGTTAACTTCTTACGTGCCCAAACTTTTTCCATAGTGCGATATAACTTTTTGATGGCCAACGTATAAGCTGTTGCTTTAAAGGTTTCATCTTCATGCATACTGGTATCACCTTGGGTGTCCATTTGCTTCCCTTGTTCATCTATCTGTACATGCTCTTGGGAGTCATGAGTGCCCTAGCTAGCTTCATCGTCGCCCTCATCATCATATGTATCTGTTCTTTCTTCCTCCGAACTAGACACTACTTATCCTTGTGGTTGATGCGGGGGAGTGGTTGGGTAGCTTGGACGTTCATATTCTTGAGAAAAGATTTGTCCTTCTGAAAACTGAAACTCACTTGAAAACACATCCTGCATCTCGAAATCGAATGTTGTGTCCATTGGTTCTGCTTCCAAGTTGGGTATCGGAAAAGAAAATGCTTCCGCACCAATAGTGGTGGGAGCTTTTGCTGCAGTGGTGGTAGGTTCTTGGACTGATGTTGCCTGTGAGGTAACCGCACTAGTAGTGCCTTCTATAACAATAGGTCGAGATAATCATATGCGAATAGGTTGTACAGTTACAGGGGCTTCCGTCAGCAACTGTTCTTGAGAGGGTTGCGGTGACGGTGATTCTGGGACCTGTAGGCATGGAATGGTTCCTCTCATGCGCTTTCCTGCTCGTCCTTTGCTAGACTTCCTAGTTTTCTTTGTTGTCCCCTTGAATGCTTTCAGCTCCTCGCTTGTCATTGCACGCTGGATTGGTAAATCGTATGCCAAACACATATATACAATGCGCGTGAGAGCGCAACATCCATTGATTACCTTCTTTCTTTCCCATCTATGTTGTGCTAAGTACAACTAATCAATTATCCAGCTTGCCAGGTCTACCGTCTGAGGTCCAGTACATGCTAAATATAAACCAAACCAGATGCGTTTGTGGGGCATGGTGAATCGATCCTAGGCTGGAAATGCAAAATGTTGCATACATATCCTTAAGGGTTTAGAGAGCTCAGGTGTGATTGCTGAAATATCTTCCCACATTTCATAGGCTCTCAAATTAGCCTTTCTCGTTCTATCGGCGTATGCGTTCCATGTATCTTAATAGCAGCTCTAATCAAATCTTTAGATAGATAAAACTTCTTATATGGCGGATCATTTACCAAAGACGGCAAAATGAATGTTCCTGACAAATCTTTGTTCTCTGAAGTTGTCAATGTTGTTACCAAGTAGTAGCATCTGTAGAAATCCGGTTTAGGCAAAGGATCACTAAAATATTATGTGAAGCCTGCTCTTGCCCAAACATGCGTTAAGTCTTCTGTGTTCTGTAGTCCTTCGAACTCTCTTGAGAAAAATTGGTACTTGGCCCATGTATGGTTATCAAAAGTCAAATTGGCCTCAAAAATGAAATCTGCATCCGCCAATGGTCCTGCTAGACCTTGAAAACAATGAGATTTGCGATGAATCTTTTCAGTGTAACCCCTAGGAGGGTCATCAATTGGCATCGGTCCTGGAAATCCCTTAAATTATGGTGGCTGAGCTGTAGGATGTGGTTCCGCGAGTAGTTCACCAATATTTTCCATTGGTGCTCTGGGGCCAGCTTCAGATGGTCCTTTTGCCTGCATGATGAGTGATGTGAGTGTGTAGAAGATCTGCTACAAAATATTAACACATTAGTATGGAAATTAATCATGATCCCATTAAAGTGAGACCGCAATCCCTTTCCATAACCGATGTGTAACCCATGTAGCCGAGTGTTGTGATGTGGTTTATGGAATGATTGTTGCAAACTAATGTAGGTTTCTAGACACCTACATGCTTCAGATGCTGCATACATTTCTTGATGAGATTGTTATTACGAGTGATGTGGGTTTTTGTGTGTGGATTTGTACAAGGTTTAGGTGTGGGTGAATTATTACAAGGGTCTTGTTTAGTCGGGGTGGGAATAATGTTAGATAAGGCGGTCGAAGAAGACATCTGGATACGTTTTGGTATCCATTTCCTAAGAGTTTCTGAGCGAGTGGTATGTTTCTTCTGAGGGACAAAAGGTGATATTGGATGTGGTGGTATTGAAGGGTGAAGAGATTTTTGAGGGGTATATATTACATGGCTTGAGGGTTGGGCTAAAATACACTGTTTGGGTACCCAAATTTGCATGGGTGTGGTTCAATTCATAAGGTACTTCTTGGCAATCCAAATTTGTCGAATGTTCGTACTCGTAGAAGAAGGTCGAGAAGGCTTTGGATATTGCTTCTGCTTGTGTTGAAACTTCTTCTGAGCTTCGTCTGCGTTGTTGAAATCTGTCGGTGGTTTCTATCCTTTCGGCACCCATATTTGTCTCGTGCCGCTTACTTTGTGATATTGATACTGGAGCTTTCTTCCTTGTGTCGTCTGATATGGTTGTCGATCTGGGTTCCTTCGTCGTGGTTGACTCCTTAGTGGTTGAGGTTGAGAGGTCGGATGGACGCTCTGCTTTGGAAAAGAAGGGAGGTCCAACACTTGCGAAGCTTGCCCATTAGGAAGTGCTCCGTTTTGTACTATTAATCTAGGCCAGTCCGCAGTAAGGGTGGAAGGTTGTCAATCTAGGTTCCTTCGTCGTGGTTGACTCATTAGTGGTTGAGGTTGAGAGTTCGGATGGACGCTCTGCTTTGGAAAAGAAGGGAGGTCCAACACTTGCGAAACTTGCCCATTAGGAAGTGCTCCGTTTTGTACTATTAATCTAGGCCAGTCCGCAGTAAGTGTGGAAGAATGGGCACTACAAGGTATTTTGCCCATGTGGCTGCTGATGCAGTCCACCTGACCTGCAATTGTCCCCATTTGTCTGCTGATGGCGCCCATTTGGCCGTTAATGGTCTCCATTTTTCCACTGTTGTAACCCGCCTGACCGCTGATTGTGTCCATTTGACCAAGCGATTGGGTGGTTGCCCCTTCTAATTTGCAGGAAGCCCAAGGGAAAATCTCCTGGCGTCCTTCTGATTGACAATTGTCCATTGCCAAGCCCGTGTGGGTTCGTGTAGATGTAACGTGACTCATCTGACCAAAGATCTTCCGGTCCTCCTTCGCATGTTGTTCATATGGTCTAGGGTTACATACCTCAGGCGGAATGCCATTAGGGAAGTCAAGCGGTATCACTCGCTTCTGATCTAAGGTTCCAATCTGCAAGGAGCCTTGTCTAAGATTTAGGTCCACTGAGTGATCGTATAGCCAATCTTGGCCAAGGATTAGGGGTTCTATCAGGTCGTCATCATGGCACACTAGTAGCTTCACTGTCAAGGTCACTTCATGTATGAGGATAGGAAGGTCTACCTTACCCATGCAAGGGGTTTCCATGCCTCCTAGCCCTATGAGGTATGCCTCAATTGGTCGCATTTCTATTCCTGAGTCCTTATAGTGGGACCATCTAATCGCGCTAGTCGCAGCTCCTGAGTCAATTAAAGCCCTGAGCTCTTGGCAAGGGCTGCCATGCTCTAGCCTGACTGTAATGAATGGTCTCCTATACACTATGCTAGGATGAGTGCTTGATTTCACTTGACACATGGCCATGGGGTATCTGGGTGTTGTTTCCAGATGGTTATAATGTTCTCTCCCTAGTCCTTGTCTTCTTAGCTTCATGCGCTTAATGTGTTCTATAGCTTCTGCCTGAGCTTCAATACGTATCCTATTTTCTTCCTCCTTACGCTTCTTTGCCAACGTGAGTCTTCTAAGCATATCCTCAGTAAGAGGTTCCTGGTATAGCCTAACTCTACAGCCACTAATGTAATTAGGCATTATGTCTCCTTCTAAGGTGGCTAACTGTACTACTCCACTTGTCGAGAGTCTGTTAATGATCATAGGTCCATAACCTCGCTTTTCTAACTTCCGTGCATGTTGTTTCAGCGTATATACTAGGACTAAATCCCCTTTTTTTAAGCCTTTATCTTTCACATGTTCATCAAAATAGGCTTTTTGTTGTTTCTTTGCCGCATATATTCATGCTGCTGCTTTCAACATGGTTTCTCCTAATCGTTCCAAGTCCATTACTCTTGTTGATAATTCATGGCCAGTCCACTGATATTCTTGTGCAACCTTAAGGGTTGGTATCAAGAAGTCCAAAGGAAGCACATCATTCTGACCAAAAACCATTTGAAAGGGAGTTGCATTGAGTACGGTCTTGTAGGCCACTCGATATGCCCAAACAGCGTGGTGTAACTGTTTGTCCCAATCTAAACGTTTGTTGTTCACGGGTTTCGTCAGTACGTTACAAAGGATCTTGTTAGTGCTTTCAGCTTGACCATTGGCCTGAGGATGATATGGTGCGGATTTCTTGTGAATCACCATAAAATCCTGTAACAAATATTCAATGACTTGATTTAGAAAGTGAGTTCCTCGATCACTCACTAACTCTATAGGCAATCCATATCTTGTAAAGACATTTTCAAATAAGAATTTTGCAGTCATGTGTGCATCATTCTTTTTCGTGGCTTTTGCCTCTACCCATTTAGTAAGATAATCTGTCGCAACAATGATGTATTCCGCATGTGTTCCTTTTGCAGGGGGGTTAATGGGTCCTACAAAGTCTATACCCTACTTAGAAAATGCACGTCCACCCATCATGGGTTTCAATGGCATTTCATCTCTGCAAATAGGAAATTGAGTTCTTTGGCACACATCACAATTTGGAAGTTTATGTCGATGACATATGTGCTCATTCGAATATGAGACAGACTCATATCCCAGAGTTAAGACAAGTGTTTGACAAATGTCGAGAATATCAGGTCTATTTGAACCCAAAAAAATGTGTTTTCATGGTCAGACAAGGCAAAATTTTAGGACACATTGTGTCAAAGAATGGAATTGCAACAGATGAAGAAAAAGTGAAAGTAATTGTAGAACTACCTAGACCAAAACATAAAAGAAGTACAGGCATTTATGGGCCATTACAGTTATTACAGACGATTCATACACATGTATGCGATCATAGCTAAGCATGTGTACTCTCTTTTGACCAAGTTTGAATGGACAGATGAATGTGAGAATTCATTCAATGAACTTAAAAGAAATTTGTGCTCAGCACCTATATTGACAACCCTGGATCGGAGTAAGCCATTCCATGTACATGTGGATGCATCCAACTACGCCATAGGATGTGTGTTGGCACAACCCACGAATGAAGGTAATATAGACCTCCCTATAGCCTACGCAAGCAGACAGTTGAATGCAGCAGAAAGAAATTACACCACTACGGAACGAGAAGGATTAGGAATGATCTACGCAGTAAAGAAATTCAGGCACTATTTGTTGGCAAACAAGTTCAAATTCTTTACAGATCATCAAGCGCTATTGTACTTAGTCAATAAACCATGTAACACGGGAAGATTAATACGTTGGTTTCTATTACTCATGGAGTATGATTTTGAAGTAGTAGTCAGGAAAGGGAAGACACATCTTAGAGCTGACCACCTCTCAAGATTGACCACAGGAGAAGCCCCTCAAGGGATAGCGGATGAACTACCAGATGCACATTTGTTTAACCTTGAGATAGCACTAGAATGGGCTAAGTCGATAGTCCCTATTCTCACATACGGACCCAAGAATCCTAGGATAAGGATCAAGGAAGGAGAGATTACCAAGTCTCAGAGATATCAAATCATAGCAAGAAGTATATATAAACATGATAATCAAAAGATTCTTGCTTGTTGTGTAGATGAGACAGAACATGCAAATTGGTTGCAATTAGCACACATAGGTGCATTAAAGCAACATCACTCGAAACATCGTACTTTGCAGACTCTGCATAAACTAGGAGTATATTGGCCTTCAATGGAAGCAGATGTCTACAAGTTGTGTAAAGAATGCCCTGTTTGTTGTGAAAGACCACCAGTAGAACATGCTACATTATATCACGTGTCTCTCACACCAGACTAGAGTGAACCTTTAGTGACCTACTTGAGGACGAAAACATTCCCTCAAGGAATCACTTTAGCACGACAACACAGTCTAGAGCAGGAAGCTCAAGACTATTCACTTATTGGCGACAATCTATACAAACGAGGACGAGACAGATACCTAAGACAGTGTGTTCATGAAAGTGATTATCTGAGCATACTAGAGACTGCACACCAAGGTGTTGCAAGAGTTCATTTTGGACCCGATAGGATTATCAAAGCCATCCTCTTTGTAGGATTATGGTGGCCCACTCTTCACATGGATGCACATACCTATGTTCTTACGTAAGAATTCCTTAAAAACATGACACATGAGTCGCTGGAAAGTGGCGGGTGCATTTGTTAAGCCAAAAGGCATCACACGAAATGCAAATATGCCCCATTCTGTGGCAAAAGCTGTCTTGTGTTGATCTTCTGGAGCAATGGCTACTTGATTATAGCCTGAGAATCCATCAAGAAAGTTGTAAACTTCCTTGTCCGCAACTCTTTCCAATAGGTGTTCTGTGATAGGAAGAGGACCCAATGGGGGATACCCATTCGGTATGCTCAATTTCGTAAATGAATCCTGCTTCTATCAAGCAGTCTATTCTTCTTTAATCTTCACAGCGTAGTTATCATTGTACGTATACGGTTTTTGTTTCGTAGGTTTTGCATCTGGAGTCATAGGGATTCTATGAGAACATATATCCGGATCTACTCCTTTCAAATCTTTGTAACTCCAAGCAAACACATCTCTATATTCGCGCAATAGGGCAACTAACTCTTCCTCTTCTTCATTCGTCAAATCATGCCCTATGTAGGTACATTTTTCTTCTTCTCCTTCTATGGCTACTATGATTTTTTTGGTTTTCTCTCGATTATCATATACTTCTCCGACATCAACTTTTCTGTTAGGCATTCATACCATTATTCGTCTATCTTCTATTTCATATTTCTTGAAGCTCTCAGGAACCCCAAACAAGGATTCTTCTTCTTCTGGCAAGGTTTCTTTCTTCTTTCTTTTCTTCCCTTCATTTTTGGTGGTCACGTGTGTGGTTAATCTCACCTCATTCATAATCTCTTCATGTCTCTACGGGTGAGTTTCTACTTCCTAGAAGTATTCTTCCTCTGATGCAAAGGGTGGTTCCATAATAATTGACTCTAAATCAAAATCACTCGCATCCTCAAATGCATCAGTGCTAGGTTCACATTCTTCTATAACTGAATCACACATGATTGGCTCTATCGTGAAGACAGAAATGTCATGACCTTCTTTGTCACAGTGGGGTGTCCATTGTTCTTCATTGATGGCTACATCCATGGTTGCTAGGATTTCTGCCCAACCATGAGGTTCAAACTCCTCATCTGGAAATACTACAAGTGCGTAAGCTAGATCTTGAAGAGTTCGTGGATGTTGTTCTAAACCTAAGGTCCTGGCTTCTAACCGTTCTTCCTCTTGTTTGGCTACTTTACACATCCATAAATGAGTATCCTCGTGCAACCACAAAGGATCTGATTCCAATGAGTGTACTGATTCTATTTCTACCTGTGTCTTATGGATGGTATTCCATTGTATTGGGGGTACATCTCTATGGGAATAGTCTTTAAGATTGACTTTGGTAGTCACTCCTAAATGTTGCAAGTACAAAGAATTAGTTCCCCAATCTTGTACAATTTGCAACTGACGCATGAATGGTCATCCTAATATCATCTCATAAGCATGATTTTTTGCAAAGTCATAAATGGCGAAAGTATGCTCAAATTCCACACCACAAGTGGTGAGAGATATGCCTTCTAGTAAGCCTATTGGCTTCTCTATATGTCCGTCAGCCATTTGTAGCTTCATCTTGGTGGGTCTCAATGCTGGCTTACCCCAACGTTTCCATAAAGCGGTGGTAGCAATGGCTACTCCGGCTCTTGAATCTAAGATGGCTTTCGTGGTGTAGCCCTGATGGGTTATTGGAAGATAAGTGTTACCTTCCTCTCCTTCGCTTACAT
Organism: Ceratopteris richardii; assembly: GCA_020310875.1. Classification (NCBI taxonomy): domain Eukaryota; kingdom Viridiplantae; phylum Streptophyta; class Polypodiopsida; order Polypodiales; family Pteridaceae; genus Ceratopteris; species Ceratopteris richardii. The sequence continues at coordinate 182,939 of MU260082.1, read as the reverse complement.
CTCCGATCTTTTCTATGGGTATCTCTGGTACCTTCTTGGATGTTCCTATCTGAGAGGGAGCAATAGCAAGCTCAGGGAATTGATTTGCTACATGCTTCCATAGTTCTGGTTTAACCTTTAACAATTCCTCTAAAGTGAGATTACATTGTACTTTAGTGTTCTTGATCACTTCCATGTTTCTAGGGATCACTGATTCTTCATTCCTTACTATTATATTGGGTGCTTTCATACTAATAGACTTTGCTTCCCAAGGTCTTGTGAACTGAGGTAATTCTTGCAAAGAGTTGGATTCAAAACCTGTGTGTTCACTCAGTTGCTCTTCCTCTACATCATCGTAAATAGAGGGAATGTCTTGGGGAAATTGCTCCTGCAAATCGTCTATTTCTTGAATAGGAGGATGAGTTCCTTGTTCTTTTCTCCACTTTTCTTCTTGGATTTCTCTTAGAAATTCATGTGAATACCTATGTATGGAAGACAGGTTGTCTTCACCTTCCATGTTGGGTACTTGAGACAGGGATGGTGCATTCCTTTTCTGTGTCTCTGAGGCAATAGGGTTCCTCTGCTGATTCTTTTTCTCTTTGCTATCAATCAAGTATTCTAGCCTCTCCATTAATCCTTGAAAGTGTAACTCCGGTTTTGCCATGTTATTCCAATTAAGATATCTAGAGGCTTTGAACATTGCTTGTGCTAATTCTACCATCTTCATGCAAAGTTTAGTCCTCTCAATTTCTAAGTCTTCTCGAGGGTAGTTCTTACTCATTTCCGCTATTTGAGGTCCTTCTTTTATTCTTGCTTGATACGCACAAAACATCATGTCTAGGTTTTCCGGTATGGGTTCTGCTAAAACTGATCCTGATTTTTGAGCTAGGTTCTCTTGATTCAATTCTTGCGAAGTCAATTCTAGGATTTTGGCTCTGGATTCCTTGAGAATTCCTTCCAACTCAGTTATCCTTTTACTCCACTTTCGCTTGATTCTTTCCCTAGAATCTTTCCAAGATTTTGTCTTTTTACTGCTAGACTCTCCAACTTCACTAGCTCCGGCTATTTTCTCCTGATTAAGTTGTTGATTCTGTAAGAGCACCTGGGCTCTTGTTATAGCTTGGATAGGTACATATGTAGGGTTGGATCCATCTGCATTGTGCACAATACCTATCACATTGATGGGTGTCACATTTGAAGCATTAGCAAGGTTCTTAGGACAATCTTTTATGACATGCTCTTTACCACAATCGGCACAAAAGCCTTGTACATTATAGTATTGTGATTGTCCTGCTATCAGAGGATGTGGACAATCCTTTATGAAATGATCTCCTTTCATGGTCCTCTAGGGCCCTGTGGTCTTTGCTGTCTTAATTCGGGCCGCGGATTAGGGTTGCTATACATCACATTAGCATAGTCGGGCTCCCAACTGTGTTCCAATGGTGGACTATCGTATTGATATTTCTCCACATGTTCTGGTGACTCTCTGTAATATGAGGGTGGACTATCTACATGTGTAGAGTTAAAACTGTTAGAGTTCGGGTCACTTTTTGTGATCAAGGGTGATGAAGGCACTAAAGCCCTACTTAGGTTCTCTTCTGCAGTAGCATATTTAACTGAGATGACATTAGCTGGTGGGGGTGGCTGTTGAGCTAAAACAGGTTGAGGTCTCTGCTGAGCCTGATAAGGGTAGTTCTGTGGAGGCCTATAGTAATGAGGTTGAGTGTTGTATTGACCTTGATACCTACTTGGCTATGCGTATGCTTGCGGATAGTTCTGTCTCACTGCTTGTTTGTTGTAGGGGCAATCTTGAGCGGTGTGATTTGTGTACCTTCTCTCAATTCTACAATATTGGCCACTAGGGTTGGCTTGCGGTTGTGTTGCGTTGGGACACACATTTTCCATATGATCACCACCACAGGTGTAACAACGCTTGTTTGTTGTTAACCTAGGCATCTGTTTACTAGAAACTCCTAGGTTCTGGACCACTTTTTTTGCTAGGTCTTCTATTGAGCTAGACAGTTTTGTGGATGCTAGAGATGAACAATTTGAGTCCTTATAGACCTTTGAGAGTTCCAACTCATCTCCTTAGTTATCCTCAATGTCTATACAAATTCTTACACATTGCTCTAGCGTTCTGGGTTCCTTCAAGTATACATAGGAGCATAGTTTAGAGCTCAACATGCCATCTAAAAACAATGACACTTGCTTGGCCTGTGAGGGTAGCTCTTGCATTGGGCATCTCTCCACATATTGTCTAAGCCTATGTCCTACAAGTCTAACTGTTCCTTGAGGGATTTGTTTGAAACTATGAAGCAATGAAGACGTGTCATGCATGATCCCACTTTTAGAGAATTCAGTTATGAATGACTCTAAAAAGTGATGGATGTCTCTAAATTGCCTCTGTTGCAAAGGTTGAAACCAAGTTAAAGTTGTATTCTTTAACGTTAGTCCAAATGCATTATATTGCGTGAACATGTCTTCAACTTGTTCTGCCCTTAGAACTTGCTTAAATTCTGCAACATGATCATAGGGATCTCCTGTCCCATCAAAGTAGTTTTTCATTGATTTTACTAGCTGAGTGGATCTCAATATCCTTGCGTGTTCACCTGGTCTAGGTAGAAGAAACTCATCTCTACCACTTGGTATTTTAGGTTCTCTTTGTCTTTCCACTCTATCCGTGTCTATGGTGGTTCTATCTCTCCCTATGGGATGATTGAAACTTACTTCCGGTCTTTCTTTGTTTTTCTCTCTTTGATTAGCATGGGTGGAGGATGTTCCTGCCCCTTGTTGGCTCGCATTTACGTTTGCTCGAGATGGAGGGAAGACTAAATCACCTCTCCATGTATATGTGTTTCTTGCGTGGTCAAGTACCACAAATACTCTTTCTGAAGCTTCATCCAGGTATACAGTCTTTCCAGGTGTATCTGGGTCCTTGAGCTCGTAAATCGTGATGGAGCCTACCTCACTAGGTTGTTCCATTTTGTAGCTCCAAAATGCTTCGTCTGTTTCTTTGTTTATGAATAATTCTATGCTTCTGTTATCTTGAGGGGTCCAATCTGGAACTAGTACTCGTGTCAGTATAGATTTCCCTTTAGGTGTCCTAGGTTCTTCTAATGGTTCTTTTCCTTGTGCTCTCGCTTCCGTCTCTAACTGAATTACGCCAAACTCATTGGTATTATTTGGTTGAGTACTTATGATGTACATCGTTCCTTCCTTGTCTATGTATGCGTCTCGCTCGAATTTCACCACTGGATGTTCCAATCCAATGGGTTGATCAGGATTGTGCATTTGCACCACTTGTCTTCGCAAACCATCCTCATAGATGCGAGCACCTAAGCGGTTGGTTCGGAGAAATTCTAATTGAATCCTATAGGGTCCCTCAGGTTTTTTCAAATATGCTACGTTTGACCCTCCTTCTGGTCTTTCCGTGCTAAAAGCCATTTCTGATTCACTCATATCTGAACTCAACTCGTAGGGATAACTATTATTCAATTGTTGTGCCCACGATCGTGCAGTAGTTCCTACACTTGCTTGTGATGATCTAAGGCTTCGTCGGTCTGACTTACCTATATGCTTGCCCGATCTAAGGTTCATGAATTTACTTCCTTGCACACTCAGTACATGCTCAGATTGTCAACGGTTCTTTGTTCTTTATTGCTTGTTTCTTTTAAATTGTCTTTAAGTTCTTGTCTTATCTTACTATAAGCATCAGGAATCGTCTTTCCGTTATATTTTTTAGTTCTCGTTCCGTCAAACTTAAGTTCTTTCCTTTAGGTTTTCGTATCACACGCCTTTATCTTAGTCTTGAACTTGAAAAATTAAATCTCTTGAACTTGAGGCGTTCCTATCATCATTAATCTGATCCACAATGCTACCGTTTAGCCTAAGCTAAGAATTGACTGAGGGGGTTGAGTAATCTTCCAACCTCAAGTCAGCTGCTCCGGTTGCTTTGATGCCCAAGAAGCCGCGCTTCCCAAGCCCTACGTTCTTCCCTGCCTTGCCTTGATTGCCCTCGATTGTCCTTGCTAGACCTGTAAAATTCCAATATTAGACCAATTTCACAATGGATGATCAAGCACTTTGATATATACACTTTCAAGGGTCCTTAACCTTTTGCCCAAATTTTAATGCCCTCTAGCTTTTCTAGTCCCAACAATGTTAAGCTCAACTTATCTTATCTAAAAATCAACGTATTCTTTTTTAAAAATACAGTTGAGGTCACGTAGTACTCGTAAAGAGCTTTCTTACGAGCTATAAAGCTCAAAAAACGGACTTCATATGAAAAAGATATGACCGTTCAGGCCCTCGGGGTAAAAAACTGACAATTAGGTTTTTCTCCAAATATGAGCTAAGGGGTCTCCTAAGAGTCTAATCACCCAAAAATTTGCCAAAAACAGCCCCAAAATTGGTCAAAAATCAAACCCTAAAAATTGTGTTTGGGGTGGACAATCGCGATGGTCTAGGACAATCGCGATGTTTGGGACTGTCACGATGGTCTAGGTGAACCGTCGCGATGGCGTGGCACAATCGCGATGGTCCGAAGGAGCGAACTGTCGTGATGGCGTGAAGTTAACAATTGCGATGGTGTAAACGAACCGTCGCGATGGTCTAATCGGCGAGCAATCGCGATGGCGTCAGTCAACGGCAACGGGACAATCGCGATGGCATGAGCCCATCGTGATGGTCACAAAGCATGATGGCGTGAGCCAATCGTGATGGTTCAAAGTTCGAGATGTCGCGATGGTCTGAGGGTATCATCGTGATGGTCTAGCTTGCCACGTGGCAGTATCAGCGCGATGGCATGAGCCAATCGCGATGGCGTGGGGTCGACGAGATCGTCGCGATGGTCCAAGTGAACCGTCGCGATGGCTCAAGTGAGCCATCGCGATGGTGTGAGACCGTCACGATGGTCCGGCCGAGCCGTCGCGATGGCGTGAGCCAAGTTGAGAGGAAAGAAAGAACATATTGATTTTGGTATTGGTGTGACACAATCACGATGGCGTGAGCCAATCGCGATGGTCCACCAAACTATGAATTTTTGAAATGCAACTTCAGATTCGTGTGTGCGCTTGTGTCGCCTAACTCGTGCTGAACTCGCTTACCAAAAATGCCGAACTTGGCAGACCATCGTGATGGTCTGACACACACGGCAGATCTCTGACAGAAAGTGAAAATTTACCTTTTGCAAGCTTTCCTGATGCACTGGAGCACTGTACCTGCAAGAAAACTCAAAAACACAATAGCACATGCAAGCACAAAAGCTCTCTCTCTCTCTCGCATGCAGAAATGAGGGGAGATGAGGAGAATGGGTGGATATGGTGAATTTTTTTATTTTTTTGGAGTGGAAGATGATGATGCGGTGATGAAGATGGAGTGTGGGGGAGGTGAAAAACACTAAAAACTAACTAAAAACAACAACAAAAACTGAAATTTTTTCCTTCCAATGCCACTTCTTGCTATACTCTTACCATCACACATTCGGACTAAACTCGATCCCCGGTAACGGCGCCAAATTTGGTGTTGCTCTAGCACAATGGTGAGAACCACGTTAATGAGCTTCACCTCGTTAATGTCAATCCGTGAAATCTTCTTCTTTTCTGTAATATATATATATATATATATATATATATATATATATATATATATATATATATATATATATATATATATATATATATATATATATATATATATATATATCACACAACAAGGCCACGATGAATGGATGGATGCGTGAGCATATTCCATCCATTCATGTGGCCTTGTTGTGTGATAATAGAGAAATATACATACACATAAAATTAAATTTAAGTATAAATATAGATATAAAATTAATAAATTTAAAAATAAAATATTTATAAATAAATCTTTCTTTTCTTCGAGGATTATATCAACGAATATAGTAACGGCAATAAAATGCTATTATTTTTTATCCAAGAGCGAGCACGCACGCACGCGTATGCACACAGACACAACACACACACACACACACACACACACACACACATATATATATATATATATATATATATATATATATATATATATATATATATATATATATATATATATATATATATATATATATATATGCTGGTCGTGGAGAGACAAAGGGCACGTGCACTTCTCAAACTATGTTGAAGAAAACGTGCACTAGAAATAAAGCCACACGTGTTCTTTTTTAGGCCCTTACTAGAGAAAGGTTCCAAGCACACGTGTCATGGAGTTTTCCGTATTGCTTCCATTCCGTTGAAAAACTTCCTTTTCTCTTCTTGCATGGTCAACTTGACACAACTTGGGAATTTTGATTCAATCATTCAAGCTCAATAAAATGTCATGCAATCTCTACCATTGTATCACAACATAATGAGACTAGAGTGACGGTTGGGCATTCAAGATAGATGTTCATGAGAGTCTTCCATACAATCGTGCTAAACAACAAAGAGTACAAATGTGTTTGACATCCTAGTTCCTCGTATGTCATCCTTTAGACTAGGGGTGAATAAATCCAAATTTTTTCTTTATGATTTTTTTTTTTTACATGAACACAAATTTCGTATGTTTATGAGACGGTTTCATAATTTCAAGTATTGGAAACCATAAGAAATCTCTTTGTATTACATTGCCATCCATTTTCATTTTTCATTGAGATCTTATATGTAGTCCATCCATCCGTATTGGATTTTGGTATTTGGGCAATTCTGGGGTTTCTAGACATGTAATATACATATTATGAAAAATAAGTCATATGGATCTCTTTTTGATTTGTTGCATCTCATAGAAATCTCTTGTTTGAGTGATCTTTCTCTTCCCTTGATGTACAAACACTATAGCAAATGGCTAGTTTTTTTATTACATGCATTATCAGTGTAGGTCTCGCAGGACCAATCGAGGAAAATGCAATAATATCTATCAAAAAAGAGTAAAATGATGTAATTATAAAAAAATATAACAATAACATGTCCTGCATAAGCAAAACCTTCATGACCATATAACCATGAATATCTGACCATCACCATAACCATAACTATGACCATAAAGTTATGACCATAACCATAACCGTAACTATAACCATAGCCATAACTATAACCTTGAATATATGCCCCACAATTGAGCTTCTCATCTTGTTTTTTATTGCATGAATGCAAATTTTATAGCATCTTCATATGCATGTCGATCCCACTCTTAATGTTATATGTATGGAGGTTTTGATTTAACTCCATAAAATCCACGATTGACAATGTCACAATGATGTTTTAAAATGGCCATCACATTTTTTATCCATACTCAAGGAACTTAGTGGACAATGTAGTTGTATTTTTCTTTATCATTACGGGCTCTCTTTTGGGCTCTATAACATTCAAACAAAACGGCATTCATCCAATGAGAAAGAGGAAACTGTAATGGCCCCCTAATTTTTGAAAAAAAATACACAAATTCAAAAAATCAAATAAAATATTTTTTTGTGGGGTATGCAACATAAGACATTATATTTGTTCTGAAGCACAGTAATAAAATATAATATCTCAGCTCGGAGCAAAGTAACAAAATATAATGTCTCATATTTGAGCTCAATAATAAAATGTAGTACTTGAGCCACAACGCCAAAAAGAAAAAAAAAATTGCAAATATTGAGTAAAAATAAAATATGATATTTATTAGACTGGTAGGTGATTTTAAATTATAACCCACACCCGTCATATACATATGAGTGAACTTTAAAATATTGTACAATCAATATATCAAAGAGCAAGATGTTCCTCTCAATTTTATATGTCGCCTCTCAAGAATGTCGATTACGTATCTAAAATGCTTCAAAGATTACACAAAATCAAGGTTTTCAATAGAAACTGATCTAAAACTCCATTTTCTACTCAGACTTCGAAAAAAACTGTTCTTTTAAAATTTTTTTGGAAGGATGGGAATTAGGTGATAACATGAGCAAGATCTCACAAAAGTACCTATTTTTGAAGAAGAGTATACATTTTGGAAATGCGTACAACACCTTCACTCTAGAAATGCGTACAACACCTTCTTTGAGTGGAGAGTCTAGATCATATTTCTAAGCACCACCTCTGCAAAATGAAAGGCATTTCCAAAATGTATACTTTTCTTCAAAAATAGGTACTTTTGTGAGATCTTGCTCATGTTATCACCTAATTCCCACCCTTCTGAATAACTTTGTAGAAAAAATGGTTTCCACATTTTGAGTATAAAATGGAATTTTGGACCATTTACTATTCATGATGTTGATTTCCTGTTAGCATGAAAGAGCAATGAAGATGAGCAAATAATGAAAGACATACTTGGCATATTGAAGTTATGATGTTGATTTCGTGCTAGCATGAAAGAGCAATGAGGATGAGTTAATAATGAAAGACATACTTGGCATATTGAAGTTATCCCTGGCATCCATCATGGTGAGCTATAAGTTCTAGTATAATTTTTCTTCTTGATTCTAGTTTCCCTATTTGATCTCTAACTTTGAGAAATTAGAGGCGATGAGTGCTCAAAAAAGTGTATTTGATCTCTAACTTTGAGAAATTAGAGGCGATGAGTGCTCAAAAAAGTGACAAAAAATTTCACGGATATAAGTTTTAAGGGAAAACTTTCACTACTTTATTGAGTGAAAAAGGTAGTGAGACCGCTTCCAATTACGTTTGAAACGTGAACAAGGGTCTAGTACAATTAATATAATAAAATAATCTGCGTGTTTAATTGAAAAATTATTGACATGTGAACATAAGAAAAAATAAAATAAAAGTAGTCTTATGATATTTCAATACAAAAATAGCTTCAAATATGACGAAAAAAAGCTATTTGCTTATAGGACCAAAGGAGAGTTCGAAATTTACCAAACAACTGTTGATTTTGATGTGTAAATTTCGTATTGTTATATTCCATCTTGACAAGCTAACATATACAAGTTTTCAACCCCATTCCAATAGTATACATGGAACCCTCCCCATCATGATGTGTGAAATAAACCTTGGTGGGCCCTCCAAGGTGTAAAAGTTGTACCAACATGAGTACCCCATGCATATGTGGCTTAGCATGTGGACTAACTAGATGAAATAACATCACTAGGAGAGCCATAACATCCACCCCCACCCCTAGATTTCCTACTATATGCACGATCTTATCTCGCATGTGATGGAGACACCATAAAGTACCTATATGTAGTGTACTCTGACTAGACAATAGTGTGCTCCTCTCCTCACGATGATCGAAATGCACAACCAAAGCATCTAATCTTTGTGTCACATATGGTGAAGAAGAAACTCCATATAGAGGAATTTGTTCAATTTTAAGCACAGTCATGAGGAAGGAGATAAGGAGGAGAGCTCACACACACACACACGCACACTCTCACAATCAAAGATGAGCACACACACATAAACACACGTTGAGGCAAGGAAGAATGATCTTCTTCTTCTTCTATTACATGAAAGGAATGTACAAGAATGACCTAAAACAACAATACAACAAGTGCAATATACAAAGAATAGTATATAAGGGAAATCCTAATGTTTGCGAATGAATGAGTTGGCAAGAAACAAATGTGCCATCAATCTTGGTAAATAAATCTAGTAAAGCTCGATTAAGTATCCCTGACATATACCGACGTGACCACTATACATGTCAGAGAAATGAAAAAGTGATACATGTCATCGTGGATCATCACATGTTGAGGTTGATATTTCAACACTCACCCTCAAGCTCAATGTCATGTCCTCTAATCCAAGCATCTTTCAAAGCTTCTTTAGCTTCTCTGCTTCAAGTGCTTTAGTAAAAATATCAGCAACCTACTCATCTGTCTTCACATAAACAAGATCAATATCACCTGCTAATACCTTCTCTCTAATGAAGTGATAATGAACCTCGATATGCTTTGCTCTAGCATGAAAAACAAGGTTCTGTGCTAACTATATGCTGCTAAGATTATCACAATAGATGGCGATAGACTTTTGCACTTCCACACCTAAATTTGCAAGTAGCATCTCTAACTAGGATGCTTCACATGCTACCATTACAGCACCTCTATACTCAGCCTCTATACTCGACAAAGCAACAGTGGGTTGCTTCTTATTGCTCCATGTAATAGTTGCACTCCCAAGTGAGAATAGAAAGCCACTAGTAGATCTTCTATCTCGAATGTTAACAGACCAATCTGCATCGGTGTATCCATGAACCTGCAAATCTACACCAGCTTCATAAAACAATGCATAATCCAAAGTAGCACTCACATAACGTAGAGTGTACCTCAGAGCAACTAGATGTGGCTTCTTGAGAACTTGTATAAGTTGACTTTGAAGTCCAATAGTGTAGCTTAGATCAGGCCTTGTAATTGTGAGATGTATCAAACTTCCCATAATCTTCTTGTACATGGTAGAACTTTCTAGTGCTTCACCTCATGTGTATCCAACTTCAAATTCTGATCTTATGGCATAGAAATTGGCTTGCACTCAGCCATACCATACTTTTGCAACATGTTCAAGGCATATTGCCTTTGTGACATCCATATACCTCTTTCTATATGTATAAACACAATGCCCAAGAAGTAGTGCAACACACCAAGATCTTTCATGTAAAATTCCTACATAAGGATTTACTTTACCTCTTTAATGTTTGCCTCCATTGTCACCTCCTATGATCAATTCATCGACATAAATAGCCACAATTGTGATGACATCATTACCCTTCCTTACATATAATGAATGATCTCCATCGCACATAAAAAATCCAATGGTGGTCAAGTATTTAGCAATCCTTGCATGCCAAGCACGAGGGGCTTGTTTAAGTCCATATAAAGCCTTGTGCAACCTACAAACATATTCTGAATGCTTTGAATCTTCATATCCTTGTGGCATGTCCATATATACTTCTTCATGTAACTCACCATGTAGGAAAGCATTCTTCACATCCATATGAAGCAAATTTCATCCTTTTGTTGTAGCTATTGCAACAAGTGTTCTGACAGTAGACAATTTAGCTATAGGGCTAAACATTTCCTCATAATGAATGTCATATGTTTTCGCATATCCTTTTGCTACCAATCATGCTTTGTACCTCCTATGCTACCATCAGCATTGTGTGTTACCTTGTAAACCCACTTACATCCTATCGATTTCTTTCCTTATGGTAATGGAACCAGCCTCCATGTATCATTTCCATAAAGTGCAGCCATCTCCTCATCCATAGCTTTTTCCCAATCTGCATTTCCAATTGCATCTTCAAAACAAGAAGGCTCAACATCTTGTATTACATTTGTCATGTAAGCACAATGGCCAGATATGTAACTATCATATGTCAACCATTGCACTGAATTTTCATCCTCTCATATCTTCTTGGTCTTGGGTTACTTCTCCTTCTATCATATGCATGTGCCTTTGAGTCTTCACAAAGTGTCCGTTTCCCTTTCGGTTTTCTTTAGCGCTTGTCCTAAGCTAAAGTGTCCTATTGGTGCTTTCGCGGGTATTAGCTAAGCACAAAACCTAACCGGTCAACTTTAGCGATCCAAGGGTCTGGCCGGTTCAGACAGATCTGAAATCAGACACCGTTTGGTCATCCGTGTGTATGACCAAAGATCTCGAGTTTTAGACTTACTAGGAGGTCTTGTGCTCTTGTGAACAAGTGATCCACTTAGCCTAATGGTTAAGACTCAAGGGTGTGAACGACGAGGTCTTGGGTTCAATCCCCATGAGGTACATGGGAAGAGTATTTTGCCCAAAGAGCTCTAGAACCTTCTAGAAGCATCCACTGGACACTTGGCGCACATGTAGTTACATGGCTGACACTTGGTTGATTAGCATTCACTTGCCCAAGAAGGCAGTCCCCTGGAGAGAGCTATATATAGAGGCATTTGGTTGGGAGGAGAGTCATCTCTCAAGCATGTGGTGGTCATAATCTTCGTTCTATTGCATTGGTATCAGAGCCACCCTCTGCATAGCTCTCCTAGATCATCTTACTCCTTACTTTTTGCGTGCATAACTCTTTTCCGAATTTCTGCTCGCGGCCGTTTTGACGTAGAATTCTGAAGTCATCATGGCGGCCATAGCTTTATGCTTAAAGAGTAGATTAGCAAAAATCGGTGCGCATGCATGGGAGGGAATCGAACCCTCGTCCTTCCGAATAGAGCACGTTCGCTCAACCACAGAACCCGAGGGCGTTGACGACGTATTCTTGGATGCGCCTTATCCTGTCATAGTATAGTCGTGAAGAGGATATCTTCTGTAGGCGGCAAAAGAATATCTTCTGTAGGCGGCAGGATTCGTACTCCTGTCCTCCCGCTGAAGAAACGCTGTCCTATCTACGAAGAGGACAACAGTTCGCGTATATCATCCAACAGAGCATTAGTTTTTGGTCTTGTGCTGTAGAAGATACCAAAAAATAATTACCTCTATTGTGGAGAGCAGAGGATTCGAACTCCCGTTTCCCTGTTAGGAGCGCGCTGCTCTATCCACAAAGACATCATCGTGCACGTGAAGGATTACTGGAGCAAACCTTTTAACCAAAGTCCGCGCTGAAGAAGATCTCAATTAGTAGATCAAAAGGTTAATTCTCTCTGCTGCAGGCCCGCGGGTGATCGAACACAGAACATCTGTGTTGGAATGCGTCCGCCTATCCACAAGGCCACAAAATTTCACGCGACTATCACACAGAACGTAACTAATTTGCCTTTGTTTGCGCTGAAGAAGACATCTTCAAACTGCCGATAAAAAACTGAATTACCATCGGGAATCTGTAACTGGTTGTTGAAAGCTTCCTCTTCAACATGATAAAAAAGTCTTTGGAGAAGTTCAAGCAAAGTGGAGCTATGGAGTGAAGATCCGGAGGCCTAACTTCGTCGACCTTGACGGACCAAATCATCAAGAACTATTTCTTGATGAGGAAGCTTCAAGAATGGTGAATAGCTCCTGGCAAGGATCAAGAGGATGAATCACTCTTCCAAAGGATCAAGGGAAGGACGTAGCTCTATGTGGAGCTAAGTATTTTCCAGTTTTTGCTTGGCCTTAATGCTTGATTTATTTTGTTTTCATTATTCTACACTTAATCCTAGATGCACATTGAAATAGCCAAGATTTCAATTGATTAAGTCTAGATTAGAATAATGAATTAATCCATTTCTCATTCCAAGCATTAGTTTGCATTAAGGAAAGACTTGATTTCAAAAAGATCCTTGTGCATCAAAGAATGTATTTTGGTAGTTTAAATACATATTTCCTTTCCATTGAGTAAGTTTTCTATTGCACCTCAAGGGTATGTTTTTATATCATAGTGCATTAGGACAAAGGAAAGGATATACATGCATCAGGATTGCATGATATACATTCTTAGTACAAGAAAAAATTGTGCATCAAGCTCATGCATGATTGTTGTATTATTTTTTGGGCATGCAAAGAACATGCATGCATACGCATGTGAGCATATGCTTTTGCATGTAGATACATGCATTTGCATGATAGAATGGAATGTTGTTTGCAAGTAGATATGAGAATGTACTCTCTTAGTATTTAGCTTACTTTATAAAGCTCGCAGTTTGACATTAGGGAAGACCAAGGACTAGTTAGTTGCAAAGACATACTAGTTCTAGTTTGCAACTCAAGTAATTAGTCGATTTCTTCCCAAGTCGATACTCTTCTATCAAAGACAAATACTTAATGACAATTAAGTATGATAGATGTCTTGCTAGGTATAAGTAAGCACTAGGAGAAAGTTAAGTAATAAATTTTCTTGATAACCAAGAAAATTTAATTACTTGCAAACTCTTTTGTGATGTATGATGACCCTAAGTCCTGGATGTACTTAGAAAGTCATGCGGATAAGCTTTACTTGATTAGTTACATACTTTATGTAACTTCTCAAGCATCCCAAGGTTGGATGAGAACGTCAACTATATTTCCAAGTTCCTTGAGTACTCTTCTATTTAGAAGATTTCGAAAGTTTAAAGAAGTTTCTTTGTGGTTTCAAGATTTGTATCTCATGATGAAACCTCGGTAAGTAACTTTTTGGAATTGAGATATGAAATAGTCAAGCCTTCTATTTCATGTGAGATCATTCTCCTACCATGTTTAAGATGAATTTATTTTTGGGAAGGTAGATGTTCCAAGTAGAGGATCTTAATTGATTCATGAACTCTTCCCAAAATACACATAAATTCATATTATATGATAGGTCCAAGGAATGATGCAGGCAAAACCTCTTTAGGATATAAATGTTTTGCCAAGATATAAAGGTACCAATCTTTTATAAATTTTCATTTGATTTCATCCCAAGGGGTGATGGAAATCAAAGGTTAAACCTCAACATCAATTGATCCTTGACGTCAATAAAAGGATGTTAGGTTCTATAGTTGCATCTCTGGTAAATGATGCAACTAGCTAAGCAGTCTTTAGGAAATAATATAAGTTCCTAAAGACTTGAAGCAAGTGTGAACTTTTCATTTAGGAGTAGAAAGTTCCAAGAAATGGATCTTAAATCTATGAACTTCTCCTAAACAAGTTATAAAGTTCAAAGTTCAAAGTTGTGTTCACAGTAACATTACGGTTGGATCAATCATCAATAGATTCTTGGACTTTAAACATAATTTTGATTGGTGAAATATGTTTAAAGGACTCTAGTAACATCTGAAGATTGACCAATAATAATGAGTTTTGTATCAACTCAAGAATAGAAGTCGATATCACATAAATGAAAGTTCAACTGAAACTTTCATAGTGGCATGGGAAACCATCTCCAAAATGTGATATTTTGTCTCTAGTTTGATACTCAGGAAATGAATACAATTGAATCAGTAAATTTTTTGGATATTATTTGAAAGAATTTCTTTCAAATGTTCTGTTAATATTGCAAAAGATTCCAAGATGAATCATTTGCTCAAGTTATTCCTTAGAAGGAATCTCAAGTCTTTGAAGAAATGGCATTCTTTCAAGTATTGAGAATGAAATTCTTCATACTCTTTAAACAATAAGTAAGTAGTTCCCGGACATCCCAAACCACTAGAAGTGGTATTTCAAGTCCTATTTGTGATATAACCTAAAGGTATATCAAAGATTCTTAGCTTTGGAATCTGAGAGGCATAAGTGTATGCTTGGACTTGAGAAAGATCTCTAAAAATCCTGCAGGTAAGCAAAGAAGCTTAAAGATAGTTTAAAGAGATCTTAAAAGATAAAGATATTATTATCGCATGATCAACAAGACTTGATCAAGCTTGGCCATGATTTTCCAAGAACATGCGATTGGAACTACCCTGTAGATTGCCCAAAGTATTGGCAATAAAATTCCTTTTGGGAATTATTCACTCAGGTTCCATTTATTCGATGGAAAACTGTGAAAAAGAGTAAGTTGTTCCAAGTCTGAACAGAGTAAGAAATTCCAAGAATGTAGTCTGCAACCGTGAAAATGGTAATTAAGTCTGTGGAAGGTAAAACATAAGTGTTTACCTATCCTTAAAGGGATTTTGGTACAAATCCAGAAAGCATGAGCGGATGCTTAAGACTTAAGCAGTAAAGAGATTCCTAAATAAAGTCCCCGGGGTAGGTACCTAAAGCAACAGTAAACAAAGGAATCTAAAGACAAGAAGTCAAAAGCTCTTGTCACTACAAAATTGGTCAAGAATAATCCAATTGAACTTGAATCTATGAAAATTCAAGTACTTGGAATTTTGAATGGTTTTCATTTGAAAACCCTAGCAAAGAAGAATTGATATTCTGTTAAGAGGTTTTCAAGTTCCCAAGGTAAAGCACATGATTGTGAGACGATCATGTGAAGGAATCAAAACCTAGAAAATCTAGTTAGAGGTAATACCTGGAACTTCTAAATTCTCGTAAAAGAATTGAAGAGATAAGGTACTCTATCAAGAGATGTTTAGACTTTAGGATAAGAATCACCCACACATTAATGTGAATATAAAATAGGGTGGTATGGGACACCAAATTTTATACTCAGATTGATATAGGAAAGATGGTATGGGACATCAGACCGTGGGATGATAATTATCTTTTAGTCCTAGTTTGGATTTTGAAATTAGGTTTCATCCTCAAGGGAATTAAGACTTCAAGAAAAGTTTAATTCGTAAAGGATGAAAGTAGTATCTTACGATACTTCAAGATGACTTCAAGATCAAGGAAATTGAAGATATGAAGTAAGTAACTTCCAAGATCTTCTTAGAACACTTCAAGCTTAAGTGTTATTGATCAGAAATATTTGATAAATTTTTGAAAGAAGTTGGACTTTGACTTTGAGTTGATCTTTTCAACTAAAGATTCAATTGACTAAGTCAAGTATCAAGTTCCTAGTGTAACTTGATAAATTCACTCTTTTAGACTCAAAGAAATGCACAAGAATTGCATTCACGATTAGGAGTCGAAAAGACTGAATGTGACATGAACTTAGTCTCAAGTGAAGCATTATTTGAAAACTAAACTCATCGATAGAACCTCAGTGGGTCGACACACTGATGTTGGTTACCACACTAGTATCTTGTGGTTGGATGATGTTTTTGATTTGCTTTGAATCTTTTTGAGAAACTAGCTTATTTCTCTTAAAGATAAAAACAATGCTTCAATATCTTGTTGAAATAGATCTTGGAAAAGTTGAAGTCCTTAGTCATCTAGTCTTTGACTCATAACAAGTTTATGTATATTCGAAGTTTGAATTGGTTGTACAGAGTCTTAGTTATTTCTTTCCGCTTTCCAAATCTTTTGGAATTGGCTCAGATATGGTATCTGATTCCTTTTGCAAAAGACCAGGGTTAGCCGGTTAGAATAAAATAACTAACTTGAACATCCTAGATAGATGTTATGTACAAGAACCTTTTCAATCTTCAAAAGATGAGAAGTCTAAGTGGACTTATTCATTTGAGTTTGCTTCAAGTTATAGCATAAATGATTTCCTAGAGTCCAGTATACTCTAGAATAGGGAAGTTAGGAATTGCTCATCAGATTGACAATTCCCAATAACTTTCAGTTAAAAGTCTTTGAGAAAAGTGTCCTAAGTTGGACAAATTTTCATTTTTGAATTTGAATTGGTGAAGTTAGTATGGTTGATTCCATCAAAATGGTAAACTTTCTCCTACAGTTTACATAGGATTTTTTCGACTCATTGGGACAAAGTAGTCCTCTAGTCGGGTGAAAAAATCAAGTAACTGTTAGATAAAAGTAAACCATTGTACAGACATCTAAAGTTAGATGTATGGGACAACCAAACTTCAAGTTCTCCAAAACAAATTCAAGTGAATCAAGAATTCCCAAAGTCTTGCGAGGGATAAGAATCCCACCTTAATTACTAAGCCCATGCACCAGTTATGCCTAGAAATGGACTAGTAATTTGAATCCACCTAGTTCACATGTTTGTGCCTAGATCGCACATCCAGAAACTGTGAATTAGCCAGGGATGTCATTAGATCCACCCTTATTATTCTTCACTATTTTGTACTTTGTCCCGTTCATCAAAGTGCAAACCCAGATAGTGTTTTGAATCATTTGGGCAGGGATGCCACCACAGAGATGAGACATGTTCTTCCAGTTCTAGAACATGACCATGTTCTTCCAGTTTTTAGAACATGAGGCTCGGGGGTTGCCTACAGTATGTATATAGCTCTATTTTTGAGGACGAAAATATTTTCCAAGGGGGGAAGAATGTAATAAAGTAAGTCTATGATCCAAGGGTCTGGCCGGTTCAGACAGATCTGAAATCGGACACCGTTTGGTCATCCGTGTGTATGACCAAAGATCTCGAGTTTTAGACTTACTAGGAGGTCTTGTGCTCTTGTGAACAAGTGATCCACTTAGCCTAATGGTTAAGACTCAAGGGTGTGAAGGACGAGGTCTTGGGTTCAATCCCCATGAGGTACATGGGAAGAGTATTTTGCCCAAAGAGCTCTAGAACCTTCTAGAAGCATCCACTGGACACTTGGCGCACATGTAGTTACATGGCTGACACTTGGTTGATTAGCATTCACTTGCCCAAGAAGGCAGTCCCCTGGAGAGAGCTATATATAGAGGCATTTGGTTGGGAGGAGAGTCATCTCTCAAGCATGTGGTGGTCGTAATCTTTGTTCTATTGCAGAGGGCAATCCAAGTAATCAAGTCTCTTTTCTAAGCTGCTTGAATCTCCATCAATGTCTCAAAACCTGTAGATGTTTTACTACCAGAAGAAAGCTTTTCTTTACCTTTCTTGGATGTATTTGATGAATTTTTTGGACTAACATTTCCATGCAATCTTGCACTCCATGGATTTGAGTTGGAAGTATTGCTTGGTGATGCATCTAGTCCATCCAAACTTGAGATTTTGCACTTGATTTTTTAGCATTTTCTTTGTCATTTGGTTCAAGATTAAGTCATCTTTGGTATCTGCATCGAAGCTTGACATTTCATCAAACACCACATCTCTACTTACCTTCATCTCTCATGTGAATGGGTTATAATATTTATATCCTTGTTGCTCAAGGGAGTACACAATGAAGATACATTTTTTTGCTTTTGGATCAAGCTTCATCCTCAACTCATCTGCAATATGTACATATGCAATATAGCCAAAAACTTTCATATGTGATAAGTTTGGCTTTTTACCTGTGAAATTCTTTATAGGTGTAACTTGATGTAAAGCAACAGTCGGAGTTCTATTCATGATGTATGCAGCAGTGTGAAATGCTTCTACCCAATAACAATGAGGCATATTCTTCTCAACCATGAGTGCTCTTTATATTTCTGCAATATGTCTATTTTTGCATTCAACAATGTCATTCTGTTGTGGTATGTATCTACTTGCATGAAAACTGACATCGAATTCCATGACTCTTAAGAAAGTTGTTGAACTCATTTAACATATATTCACCTTCTTCATCATACCTTAATGTCTGAATATACTTTTCTGTTTGCTTTTCCACCATCGCCATAAATATCTGGAAGTGAGTGAACTGGTTACTCTTCTCTTTCATGAAATACGATCTAGGCTCTCCACTCAAAGAGTGAAGGTGTTGTACACATTTCTAAAATCCACCTCTCCAAAATGAAAGGCATTTCCAAAATGTATAGTTTTCTTCAAAAATAGGTACTATTGTGAGATCTTGCTCATGTTATCACCTAATTCCCACCCTTCTGAATAACTTTGTAGAAGAAATGTTTTCCACACTCTGATTGTAAAATGGAGTTTTGGACCATTTATTATTGACCATTTTAATTTCGTGTTAGCATGAAAGAGCAATGAAGATGAGTAAATAATGAAAGACATACTTGGCATATTGAAGTTATGATGTTGATTTCCTGTTAGCATGAAAGAGCAATGAGGATAAGTTAATAATGAAAGACATACTTGCCATATTGAAGTGATCCCTGGCATCCATCATTGAGCTATAAGTTCTAGTATAATTTTTCTTCTTGATTCTAGTTTCCCCATGTGATCTCTAACTTTGAGAAATTAGAGGCGATGAGTGCTCAAAAAACTGATAAAAATTTTCACGGATAGAAGTTTTAAGGGAAAATTTTCACTACTTTATTGACTAAAAAAATGTAGTGAGACCGCTTCCAATTACGTTTGAAATGTGAATAATGATCTAGTACAATGAATATAATAAAATAATATGCATGTTGCATCAAAATTATTCACATGACAATAAGAAAAAATAAAATAACAGTATTCTTATGATATTTCAATACTAAAATAGCATC
Organism: Ceratopteris richardii; assembly: GCA_020310875.1. Taxonomy (NCBI): domain Eukaryota; kingdom Viridiplantae; phylum Streptophyta; class Polypodiopsida; order Polypodiales; family Pteridaceae; genus Ceratopteris; species Ceratopteris richardii. The sequence continues at coordinate 163,287 of MU260082.1, read as the reverse complement.
AAATATGACGAAAAAAAGCTATTTGCTTATAGGGACCAAAAGGAGAGTTGGAAATTACCAAACAACTGTTGATTTTGATGTGTAAATTTCGTATTGTTATATTCCATCTTGACAAGCTAACATATACAAGTTTTCATCCCCATTCCAATAGTATACATGGCACCCTCCCCATCATGATGTGTGAAATACAAGTTTTCATACAAGTGTAAATTTCGTATTGTTATATTCCATCTTGACAAGCTAACATATACAAGTTTTTGTCCCCATTCCAATAGTATACATGGCACCCTCGTCAACTATTTGTCCAACAAAAACCAGATTCTTTGTTATATTTGGAACATGTAGCACATCAGCAAGATGTTTTACCTTCCCATCCTCCATAGACAATGCTATGTTTCTTGTATGCTCAATAGGGTGTGATGTGTCATCACCTCTTTCAACATATCCTTAAACTGGTGATTTCTGCAACATACTAAACCATTGCACATGATTGGTCATGTGATTTGAAGCACTTGAATCAACATACTAGACATTATCATTCGATTATGAAACATGAACAGACATCATATTCATCATGTGATGTTGAACCATGAACAGCTTCTTAGAATCGTCTGCACTTGTGGATGCATAGTTGTTTTGTTGCCTTCTGCTATTTTGATTCTTCAGCCTGTAATCACATTCAAAGTGTCAAGGTTTAACACAATTCTAGCAACCTTTATTGTCATTACCTAAAGCATTTCTTTGGAAATTTCTAGGATGTCTTTGGCTCCCCTTGCCTCGAAACTGTCCTCTACCTCCTGCATGATTCTGATGTTGACCTTGGTCTTGGTTATTGTTTCCTCTTCCACTTCTGAAGCCTCTACATGTTCCTCTACCAGAGTAGAATACTTGCTCAGAACTAGGTTTTCCTTGGGAGTTAAAGTCCTCACCAAGATTCTTTTCTTCAATAATCAGCATGGGCATCAGATCAAAAAAATTTGGAATATTTTCCCTAGCCTCAATAGATGTTTTGAACTACTTATATGCAGCTCCTAGACCACAAAGGCATACTTCCACCTTATCATCATCATCTACATTCATGCCAATAGATGCAAGTGACTAACATATGCTTTTGATTTTCAAGGTGTAGTCACTTATCGACGTGCCCTTTTTCTCCAATGTATGCAGTTGGTTCTTGAGTTCCAATTTCCATGCCTTTGTATTGGTCTCATACAATGTGATCAAACTCTTCCAAGCCTCTTTCAGAGTCTTGGAATCCTATATGTGCCCAATCATATTATTTTGTATGCTAACAGATATCCAATATATTACCTTTCGTGCTCCTAGATTCCATTCCTCATGTGCTCTTAACTGATCTGCAATCTGATTCTTCTCTGGTAACTGCAAATCATTTTCATTCTCTCCTTCGATGTAATTCTAGTAGCCTTTTCCCATCAGGAAATTTTTTATTCTAAATCTCCAAGCATGAAAGTTTTTCTTATCCATCTTATTGCTCATAAGCTGACTCATTCAATTTGCGCTTGCTATTTCTGCAGCAATTCATAACACTGCAAAAACACCACAAGTAGTACTTCTACTTGAACACTGTCGCACTTTGATGTGACAGTTTGATCTGAGATTACACAAAATCAAGGTTCTCAATAGAAAATGCCTAAACTCCATTTTCTGCTCAAACTTTGAAAAAAATGTTCTTTTAAAACTTTTTTTGGAAGGGTGGGAATTAGGTGATAACATGAGCAATATCTCACAAAAGTACCTATTTTTGAAGAAAAGTAAACATTTTGGAAATGCCTTTCATTTTGCAAAGGTGGTGCTTAGAAATACGATCTAGGCTTTCCACTCAAAGAGTGAAGATGTTGTGCGCATTTATAAACTCCACCTCTGCAAAATGAAAGGCATTTCCAAAATATATAGATTTCTTGAAAAATAGGTACTTTTGTGAGATCTTGCTCATGTTATCACCTAATTCCCACCCTTCTGAATACCTTTGTAGAAAAAATGTTTTCCACATTCTGAGTATAAAATGGAATTTTGGACCATTTATTATTGATGATGTTGATTTCGTGTTAGCATGAAAGAGCAATGAAGATGATTAAATAATGAAAGACATACTTGGCATATTGAAGTTATGATGTTGATTTCGTGTTAGCATGCAACAGCAATGAGGATGAGTTAATAATGAAAGACATACTTGGCATATTGAAGTTATCCCTGGCATCCATCATGGTGAGCTATAAGTTCTAGTATAATTTTTCTTTTTGATTCTAGTTTTCCCATGTGATCTCTAACTTTGAGAAATTAGAAGCGATGAGTGCTCAAAAAACTGACAAAAGTTTTCACGGATACAAGTTTTAAGCGAAAATTTTCACTACTTTATTGAGTGAAAAAGGTAGTGAGACCGCTTCCAATTACGTTTGAAATGTGAACAAGGGTTTAGTACAATGAATATTATAAAATAATCTGCATGTTGCATTAAAAAATTATTCACATGAACATAAGAAAAAATAAAGTAAAAATAGTCTTATGATATTTCAATACAAAAATAACATCAAATATGACGAAAAAAAGCTATTTTCTTATAGGGACCAAAGAAGAGTTGGAAATTTACCAAACAATGTTGATTTTGATGTGTAAATTTCGTATGGTTATATTCCATCTTGACAAGCTAACATATACAAGTTTTCATCCCCATACCAACATGAGTACCCCATGCATATGTGGCTTAGCATGCGGACTGACTAGATGAAATAACATCACTAGGAGAGCCATAACATCCACCCCCACCCCTAGATTTCCTACTGCATGAACAATCTTATCTCGCATGTGATGGAGACACCATAAAGTACCTATATGTAGTGTACTCTGACTAGACACTAGTGTGCTCCTCTCCTCACCATGATCGACAATTCACAACCAAAGCATCTAATCTTTGTGTCACATATGGTGAAGAAGAAACTCCATATAGAGGAATTTGTTCAATTGTAAGCACTATGGGTAGAGTGTGTCATGAGGAAGGAGATAAGGAGGAGATCTCACACACACACACACACTCTCACAATCAAAGATGAGCGCACACACACACGTTGGGCAAGGAAGAATGATCTTCTTCTTCTTCTATTACATGAAAGGAATGTACAAGAATGACCTAAAACAACAAAACAGCAAGTGCAATATACAAAGAATAGTATATAAGGGAAATCCTAATGTTTGCGAATGAGTGAGCTAGCAAGAAACAAATGTGCCATCAATCTTGGTAGATAAATCTAGTAAAACTCAATTAAGTATCATTGACATATACCGACGTGACCATTATACATATGAGAGAAATGAAAAAGTGATACATTTCATCCTGGATCATCACATGTTTAGGTTGATATCTCAACACTCACACTCAAGCTCAATGTCATGTCCTCTAATCCAAGCATCTTTCAAATCTTCTTTAGCTTCTCTGCTCCAAGTGCTTTAGTAAAAATATCAGCAACCTACTCATTTGTCTTCACATAAACAAGATCAATATCACCTTATAATACCATCTCTCTGATGAAGTGATAATGTACATTGATATGCTTTGCTCTAGCATGAAAAACAAGGTTCTGTGCTAATTGTATGCTGCTAAGATTATCACAATAGACGGCGATAGACTTTTGCACTTCCACACCTAAATTTGCAAGTAGCATCTCTAATCAGGATGCTTCACATGCTACCATTGCAGCACCTCTATACTCAGCCTCTGTACTCGACAAAGCAACAGTGGGTTGCTTCTTACTGCTCCATGTAATAGCTGCAATCCCAAGTGAGAATAGAAAGCCACTCGTAGATCTTCTATCTAGAATGTTTCCAACCCAATCTGCATCGATGTATCCATGAACCTCGAAATCTACACCAGCTTCATAAAACAATGCATAATCCAAAGTAGCACTCACATAACGTAAAGTCTACCTCAGAGCATCTAGATGCGGCTTCCTGAGAACTTGCATAAGTTGGCTTTCAAGTCCAATAGTGTAGCTTAGATCAGGCCTTGTAATTGTGAGATATATCAAACTTCCCACAATTTTCTTGTACATAGTAGAATTTTCCAGTGCTTCACCTGATGTAGTATCCAACTTCAAATTCTGATCTTATGACATAGAAATTGGCTTGCACTCAGCCATACCATACTTTTGCAACATATTCAAGGCATATTGCCTTTGTGACATCCATATACCTCTTTCTATATGTAAGAACACAATGCCCAAGAAGTAGTGCAACACACCAAGATCTTTCATGTCAAATTCCTACATAAGGAGTTACTTTACCTCTTTAATGATTGCCTTCATTTTCACCTCCTATGATCAAGTCATCCGCATAAATAGCAACAATTGTGATGCCATAATTACCCTTCCTTACATATAATGAATGATCTCCATCGCACATAGAAAATCTAGTGGTGCTCAAATAATGAGCAATCCTTGCATGCCAAGCACGAGGGGCTTGTTTAAGTCCATATAAAGCCTTGTGCAACATGCAAACATATTATGCATGCTTTGAATCTTCATATCCTTGTGTCATGTCCATATGTACTTCTTCATGTAACTCACCATGTAGGAAAGCATTCTTCACATCCATCTGAAGCAAATCCCATACTTTTGTTGTAGCTATTGCAACAAGTGTTCTGACACTAGCCATTTTAGCTATAGGGCTAAACATTTCCTCATAATGAATGCCATATGTTTTTGCATATCCTTTTGCTACCAATCATGCTTTGTACCTGCTATGCTACCAGCAGCATTGTGTGTTGCCTTGTAAACCCACTTGCAGCCTATCAGTTTCTTTCCTTGTTGTAATGGAACCAGCTTCCATGTATCATTTCCATAAAGTGCAGCAATCTCCTCATCCATAGTTTTTTTCCAATCTGCATTTCCAATTGCATCTTCAAAACAAGAAGGTTCAACATCTTGTATTGCATCTGTCAGGGCGAGACATGTAACTGTCATATGTCAATCATTGCACTGAATTTTCATCCTCTAAGATCTTCTTGATCTTGGGTCACTTCTCCTTATATCATTTGCATGTGCCTTGGAGACTTCACATAGGGCAATCCAAGTCATCAAGTCTCTTTCTTGTACTGCTTAAATCTCCATCAATGTCTCAAAACATGTATATTTTTTACTACCAGAAGAAAGCTTCTCTTTACCTTTCGTGGATGTATTTGATGAATTTACTGGACTGAAATTTCCATGCAATCTTCCACTCCACGGATTTGAGTTGGAAGTATTGCTTGGTGATGCACCTGTTCCATCAAAACTTGAGATTTTGCACTTGATTTTTCAACATTTTCTTTGTCATTTGGTTCAAGATTAATTCCATCTTTGGTATCTCCATAGAAGCTTGACATTTCATCAAACACCACATCTGTGCTTACCTTCATCTGTCATGTGAATGGGTTATAACATTTCTATCCTTGTTGCTCAAGGGAGTACACAATGAAGATACATTTTTTTGCTTTTGGATCAAGCTTCATCCTCAACTCATCTAGAATATTTACATATGCAATACACCCAAAAACTTTCATATGTGATAAGTTTGGCTTTTTACAAGTGAACTTCTCTTTAGGTGTAACTTGATGTACAGCAACAGTCAGAGTTTTATTCATGATGTATGCAGTAGTGTGCGCAGCTTCTGCCCAATAACAATGAGGCATATTCATCTAACCATGAGGGCTCTTTCTATTTTTGCACTATGTCTATTTTTGCATTCAGCAACGTCATTTTGTTGTGGTGTATATGTACCTACATGAAAACTGACATCGAATTCCATGACTTTTAAGAAAGGTTCTGAACTCATTTGACATATATTCACCTCCTTCATCATACCTTAATGTCTAAATATACTTTCCTGTTTTCTTTTCCACCATTGCCTTAAAATTCTGGAAGTGATTGAACCCCTCACTCTTCTCTTTCATGAAATATACCCATACTTTTTGTGTATGGTCATCAATCAAAGTAACATAAAACCTGCATGTGCCCATAGATGTGGTCTTTGTAGGACCCCAAACATCTATGTGTACTATTTGTACCACATTCTTACTAACATGCTTGTCATGCAGAAATGATGCTCTTCATTGTTTACCAAATTGACATGTTGCACATACCTTTTGCATTTTTGCAACTTTGAAATTTGGTGGTCCATTGACAATCTCCTTTTATTGCATCAATTTCATCATTTGCGATTTTGCATGTCCAATTCATTTGTGTCACATCTCTATATCAACAATAACTCCTGCACCTTTTGCAAACATGGTTGCATTCATTTTAGGAATTTTCACATTTAAGGTGAACATCCTGCCCACTTTGTTTCCTTTGGCAATCAATCAGCCATCTTGTTTGTGCTCTTCTACATATCAACCCATCAACATTGAACCTAACTTGTAATCCCTCGTCAACCATTTGTCCAACAAAAACCAGATTCTTTGTTATATTTGGAACATGCAGCACACCAGCAAGATGTTCTTCCCATCCTCCATAGACAATGCTATGTTTCTTGTATGCTCAATAGGGTGTGATGTGTCATCACCTGTTTCAACATATCCTGGAACTGGCGATTTTTGCAAAATACTAAACCATTGCACATGACTGGTCATGTGATTTCAAGCACTTGAATCAACATACTAGACATTATCATTTGATTATGAAACATGAACAGACATCGTATTCATCATGTGATGTTGAACCATGAAGAGCTGCTTAGAATCATCTTCACTTGTGGATGCATAATTGTTTTGTTGCCTTTTGTTATTTTGATTCTTCAACCTGCAATCACATTCAAAGTGTCGAGGTTTACCACAATTCTAGCATCCTTTATTGTCATTACTTGATTCATTTCTTTGGAAATTTTTGGGACGTCTTTGGCTCCCCCTGCCTCGAAACTGTCCTCTACCTTCTGCATGATTCTGATGTTGATCTTGGTCTTGGTTACTGTTTCCTCTTCCACTTCCGAAGCCTCTACCTCTTCCTCTACGAGAGTAGAATACTTTCTTAGACCTAGGTTTTCCTTGGGAGTTAAAGTCCTCACCAAGATTCCTTTCTTCAATAATCAGCATGGACACTAGATCAAAAACATTTGGAATATTTTCCTGCCCACTTTGTTTCCTTTGGCAATCAATCAGCCATCTTGTTTGTGCTCTTCTACATATTTACCCATCAACATTGAACCTAACTTGTAATCCCTCGTCAACCATTTGTCCAACAAAAACCAGATTCTTTGTTATATTTGGAACATGCAGCACACCAGCAAGATGTTTTACCTTCCCATCCTCCATAGACAATGCTATGTTTCTTGTATGCTCAATAGGGTGTGATGTGTCATCACCTGTTTCAACATATCCTGGAACTGGCGATTTTTGCAAAATACTAAACCATTGCACATGACTGGTCATGTGATTTCAAGCACTTGAATCAACATACTAGACATTATCATTTGATTATGAAACATGAACAGACATCGTATTCATCATGTGATGTTGAACCATGAACAGCTGCTTAGAATCATCTTCACTTGTGGATGCATAATTGTTTTGTTGCCTTTTGTTATTTGGATTCTTCAACCTGCAATCACATTCAAAGTGTCGAGGTTTACCACAATTCTAGCATCCTTTACTGTCATTACTTGATTCATTTCTTTGGAAATTTTTGGGACGTCTTTGGCTCCCCCTGCCTCGAAACTGTCCTCTACCTTCTGCATGATTCTGATGTTGATCTTGGTCTTGGTTACTGTTTCCTCTTCCACTTCCGAAGCCTCTACCTCTTCCTCTACGAGAGTAGAATACTTTCTTAGACCTAGGTTTTCCTTGGGAGTTAAAGTCCTCACCAAGATTCCTTTCTTCAATAATCAGCATGGACACTAGATCAAAAACATTTGGAATATTTTCCTGCCCACTTTGTTTCCTTTGGCAATCAATCAGCCATCTTGTTTGTGCTCTTCTACATATTTACCCATCAACATTGAACCTAACTTGTAATCCCTCGTCAACCATTTGTCCAACAAAAACCAGATTCTTTGTTATATTTGGAACATGCAGCACACCAGCAAGATGTTTTACCTTCCCATCCTCCATAGACAATGCTATGTTTCTTGTATGCTCAATAGGGTGTGATGTGTCATCACCTATTTCAACATATCCTGGAACTGGCGATTTTTGCAAAATACTAAACCATTGCACATGACTGGTCATGTGATTTCAAGCACTTGAATCAACATACTAGACATTATCATTTGATTATGAAACATGAACAGACATCGTATTCATCATGTGATGTTGAACCATGAACAGCTGCTTAGAATCATCTTCACTTGTGGATGCATAATTGTTTTGTTGCCTTTTGTTATTTGGATTCTTCAACCTGCAATCACATTCAAAGTGTCGAGGTTTACCACAATTCTAGCATCCTTTACTGTCATTACTTGATTCATTTCTTTGGAAATTTTTGGGACGTCTTTGGCTCCCCCTGCCTCGAAACTGTCCTCTACCTTCTGCATGATTCTGATGTTGATCTTGGTCTTGGTTACTGTTTCCTCTTCCACTTCCGAAGCCTCTACCTCTTCCTCTACGAGAGTAGAATACTTTCTTAGACCTAGGTTTTCCTTGGGAGTTAAAGTCCTCACCAAGATTCCTTTCTTCAATAATCAGCATGGACACTAGATCAAAAACATTTGGAATATTTTCCTTGGTCTGAATAGATGTTTTGAACTACTTATATGCAGCTCATAGACCACAAAGGCATACTTCCACCTTATCATCATCATCTACATTCACGCCAATAGATGCAAGTGACTCACATATGCTTTTGATTTTCAAGGTGTAGTCACTTATCAACCTGCCCTTTTTCACCCATGTATGCAGCTGGTTCTTGAGTTGCAATTTCCATGCCTTTGTATTGGTCTCATACAATGTGATCAAACTGTTCCAAACCTCTTTTGGAGCCTGTGCATCCTATATGTGCCCAATCATGTTATTTTGTATGCTAACAGATTCCAATACATTACATTTTGTGCTCCTTGATTCCATTCCTCATGTGCTCTTAATTGATCTGCAGTCTGATTCATCTCTAGTAACTGCAAGGCATTTTCATTCTCTCCGTCGATTTACTTCCAGTAGCCTTTTCCCATCAGGAAATTTGTCATTCTGAATCTCCAAGCATGGAAGTTGTTCTTATCCAGCTTATCGCTTATAAGCTGACTCATTCCATCTGCGCTTGCCATTTCTGCAACAATTCATAACACTACAAAAACACTACAAGTAGTACTTGAATACTATCGCACTTTGACATGAGAGTTCGATCTCAAAAAAACATAGTTTTTGTGTATCAACAATACACAGAATCGCTTGAAATTCTGGATCTAGAGTATATCAATATTGCCAAACACAAATTTGCAAATTGACCTAGTTTTTTTTTGTGGGCCTCACCTTGCAAGCTCGAAATGGAGGTCAAGATCGCTCCGAAACCTTCTACCTTCATGTCAATTTTCATGGCAGTCTTAGGCCCTTTGTGAATTGTGCTTTCTCCACACCTTCTTGCACACTCTTCACTGTCGAAATTCTCCACGAGCTCGCATAGCCACACTGGCTCTAATACCATGTCGTGAGGAAGGAGATAAGGAAGAGAGATCACACACACACTCTCACAATCAAAAAGGATCACACACATAGATTGAGGTAAGGAAGAATGATCTTATTCTTCTTCTATTATATAAAAGGGATGCACAAGAATGACCTAAAACAACAATACAACAAGTGCAATATATAAAGAACAGTAAATAAACAAAATCCTAATGTCCACGAATGAGTGAGTTGGCAAGAAACAAATGTGCCATCACTCTCGGTAGATAAATCTAGTAAAAATCAATGAAGTATCCCTAACATATACAGGCGTAACCACTATACATGTCAGAGAAATGAAAAAGTGATACATGTCATCCTGGATCATCACATGTTGAGATTGATATCTCAACAGAGTGGACAAGGCATTAGGGAAATATGATGGTTTAGCTAGTGACCAATCTAGTCGTGTTGTTCTAGAATTCGATACTAGGTTGCATGAGCACACTATGAGGTGTCAATGGAGTGAAACAAATATTAGAACTTGGCATTTGTAATCACTTGTAAGATGAGGCATCATGAATAGCTACAATTACAACATAAATAGATATAATTATGTATAGAAATACTTAAGCCCTAATTGTATATGTATCTATGTATGTAAACATATAAAATCCCTAAACTCTAGATTTCAATGCATTTAGGTATATATGCTAATCTAAATCCTAACTCCCTAATATTATATTATATATACATACACACACACACACACATATATATATATATATATGCATACATACATACATATATGCATACATTCATACATACATACACACATACATACATACATACATACATACATACATACATACATACATACATACATTACATGAATACATAACCATGTACATACATGCATACATACATTACATAGATACATAAATACATACAAACATATAAACTTACTTACATACATACATACATACAGACATACATACATACATACATACGTACATAGACACATAGGTACATACATAAATACATTATATATATATATATATATATATATATATATATATATATATATATATGTGTGTGTGTGTGTGTGTGTGTGTATATATATATATATATATATATATATATATATATATATATATATATATATATATATATATATATATATATATATATATATATATATATATATATGTATGTGTGTGTATGTATATATATATATATATATATATATATATATATATATATACACACACACACATATATATATATATATATATATATATATATATATATATATATATATATATATATATATATATATATATATATATATATATATATATATATATATATATATATATATATATATATATATATATATATATATATATGTGTGTGTGTGTGTGTGTGTGTGTGTGTGTGTGTGAATATATGTATGTATGTATGTGTCTATGTATGCATGCATATACGTATGTATATATGTATGTAATATATTCATGTATATATATATGTGTATACGTATATATGTAATATATGTAATATTTTAGATGCCTATATATGCATTAATGAAGGAATCATCATTCCCAGAATACATTGCCATTACTATATGATTAATAGAACACTCCTGACCACACATAATAGTATTTGGATGCCAATTGAAACTTCACTACAAAGATAAATATTTCTTTTCATGCAAAAGTAACTAATGTACCGATGTTTTCTAGAGAACGAGAAAGCTACCCTTTCAATAATTTTCATCAAAATTCTTCAGTACATCCAAGAATATGCACTGAGATTCAACAACATAAACTAGTTATTAAACAATTAGATACATGCATTCCAATTAATGTCATTTGTAGTGAAAACATGCATTCCTCTCTATCACAAAATAAAAAAATCATCGTAATGTTGAAGTTCATAATTAGTGGCATAATGTTGAAATCATCGTAATGTTGAAGTTCATAATTCCAACCAAAGTGCATAAAATTTTGGATAATGTGTTTAAGTCAGTATGTGCAAACATATTTGGAGGTAATAGTTTTATATTATATCACAAACCGGTCATATCCATATGACTGAACTTTAGAATTTGGTACAACCAATATTTCAAAGAGCAAGATGTTCCTCTTGCTTTTATAGATCGCCTCTCAAGAAATGTCGAATATTTATCTAAAATGCTTCAAAGGTTACACAAAATCAAGGTTCTCAATGGAAAATGGTCCATAATTCATTTTTCTGCTCAAAATTTGAAAAAAAAAATGTTCTTTTACAAAATTATCTAGAAGGGTGGAAATTACGTGATAAGATGAGAAAACTCTCACAAAAGTACCTATTTTCAAAGAAGACTATAGATTTTGGAAATGCCTTTCATTTTGCAGAGGTGGAATTTAGAAATGCCTACAACACCTCTCTTTGAGTAGAGATCTTAGATTGCATTTCTAAGCATTTTATACATACATACAAATACACACACACACACACACACACACATATATATATATATATATATATATATATATATATATATATATATATATATATATATATATATATATATATATATATATATATAGAGAGAGAGAGAGAGAGAGAGATACGTGTGTGTATTACATACATACATACACACATACATAAATACATACATGCATGCATACACATGTACATACATGAATACATACATTACGTATATTAGATTCGTTACATACATACATAAATACATTACATACATACCTACCTACTTACTTAAATACGTAAATACATTATATATATATATATATATATATATATATATATATATATCCTAAAACCCTAACTTTTATGCATTTATGTATCTATCAATGCATATATGTATCTATGTAATGTATGTATAATTGTTTGTAGGTACGTATATATGTATGACTATATGTACGTATAAATATTGTATGTATGTATGTATCTATCTATGCATCAAAAGAAAATCAAATATCAGAGTAAAAATAAAGTACGATCTCCATCAGATTTGAAGGTAATTTTACATTATATCCCACACCGATCATATCAATATGGGTGAACTTCAAAATGTGGTACAAACCAATATGTCAAAGAGCAAGATGTTCATCTCGCTTGTATATGTTGCCTCTCAAGATGTGTGGAATGTTTATCGAAAACACTCCATTTTCTGCTCAAAAATTTGAAAAAACAATCCTTTTTTGTAAAATTGTTCAAAAAGCGTGGGAATTCGTTGATAACATGAGGAAAATCTCACAAAAGTACGTTTTTTGAAAGAAAACTATAGATTTTGGAAATTCCTTTCATTTTGTAGAGGTGGGGTTTAGAAACGCATACAGCACGTTCACTCTTGAGGGGAGAGCCTAGATTGCATTTTTAAGCATTGTATACATACATACATACGTAGATACATTCATACATCCATATATTACATACATACATACATACACACACACACACAAACATAGATACATACATACATAGATAAAATGCATACATACATGTACATATTTGCACACATACATTATATATATATATATATATATGTCCTAAAAATCCTAAGTTCTATGTATTTTAATCTATCAATGCATGTATGTATGTATAGTTTTTTGTATGTATGTATGTATGTATGTATGTATGTATGTATGTATGTATGTGTGCATGCATGCATGCATGCATGCATGCATGTATGTATGTATGTATGTATGTATGTCTGTATGTATGTCTGTATGTATGAATGTATGTATGTATGTATGTATGTATGTATGTATGTATGTATGTATGTATGTATGTATGTATGTATGTATGTATGTATGTATGTATGTATGTATGTATGTATGTGTATATGTATGTCAAATTCTGAAAGAAGTCTAGTGGAGCTTAATTGGGTATTTTCTCATTAAATTTTTTTTAAGAATCAATTTTCTACATTAAGGTATAGTCATTAGTCATGGTTGAAAGCAATCATGTATTTAATATGTTAAGTGTTGATAATAAGTTGGATGTTTCTAACCATCTATAGTGGGCATACATGATATGTAATGTATTGGTAGAACAAGGCTTGTAGAATACTATGCAGGGCATTGGAAAACATCCTCCTACACCTTTGAATGTTGTGAGAGGAGGTGATTTAGGTGGATTTGAAGATGACATGCTCACTTTTCTAATCCTACTACACTTCCTATTGCACCTATTTCAAAGAAGCTTTTTGGGATTAAAGAGACGCATAGGAAAATGCATGGTAAGTTTGTTGATCAACATGCCATTATCCCTCGCATTCACTAATGCAGAACATCAAAAAATGCTTGGGATTATCTTCTCAAGCTATACCAACCAAGAAATGAGGCTTATGTTGCTTACTTTCAAAAATAGTTAGAGAGTGATCATATGAATGAAGAGATTCAATGGACGCTTTTTTGACAAAGATCAAGTATTGAAATATTAATTGATTAATACATATGAAATCTTGCTAGATAGTTCACTTATGTAGACTATTCTTAATGCTCTTCCTAATTCTTATCAGAGATTTTCTTCTACTCTTCATTTCATGATAAAAGGCAATCCAAATGCCTTAACATTTGAGGATTTACTCAATTTTTTTGTAGGAAGATAAATCTAGAAAAACAAGTCAATTTTATGTGTTCTAGATCAGGCTTTCTCAGTTAATCAGAAGGGCCAAGTTAAATCAAGTTTGCCTATTAGTAATAAAAAATCTACTCATGCTAGATAGTCCAAGAAGAAAGATGATGATAAGAAAATAGAAAATCAAAAGTAGTTTTGAAATTACTATAAGGCAAATAATCATGTTATTAAGAGTTGTCTTGACCTAGCCACAAAAGAGGCAAAGAGGCAAGAGGTTGCAATGGTTGTTGTAGGGGCCTCTACTCCTAAAAATGAGTCTACTAATCTTGTTTAAAATAAAGAATGGGCATTTATCATTCATGTTTTTTGATCCATCTTTTCATGAAAGAGCAACAATGGGTTGCTTCTTAGAGCTCCATGATATTAATTTTGTACCTATCATGAAAACATAACTTGATGTACTCCTTCGATGATCTTTGGTACTTGCCCAATCAGCATCACTATATCTGTTGACACTTAGACCAACATCATGAGTAAAATAGACCTTGCTTGATGGTGTGCTTGATGTATCTAAGAACTTTTCTTGCTGCCATAAGGTGATCATGAGTGGGTGCATGCAAAAATTGAGACAGTAAACCTACTACATATGCAAGATTAGGTCTAGTGAATGTAGCATAAATCAATGAACCAATTATGCTTCTATATAGTGTAATATCTTTTATAGCCTCTCCTCGACCTGCAACCAACTTTGTATTGGGCTCCATGGGCTGCGAAAGTGGCTTACAACCACTCATACTAAACCTGTATAACACATCCAACAAGTATTTTCTTTAAATTAAGGAGATGCCATTGTGTGCATAGATTACCTCGATTCCCAAGAAAGTTCAAGATCAGATATCTTGAATTCCTTTCCCAACTTTGATTTGATATCTTTAATACCTGCAATATCACTTCCGATGATGATCAAATCATCCACATAGATGCATATGTATATGGTCTTGTCTCCTTGCTTCTTTATGTAGAGTGATGGATCTGCAACACTTTCTTTGTATCCACAAATTAATAAATAATCTAGTAACCTCTGATTCTAGGCCCTTGGGGCTTTCTTTAGTCGATACAATCCTTTCCTTAGCTTGCAAACATGATTTGGGTACCTCATACTAGCAAATCCTTGAGGTTGGCTCATGTACACTACTTCTTAAAGCTCTCCATTGAGGAAGGCATTCTTCACATCCAATTGATATAAGCTCCATTTCTTTGATGTGGCTACTGCAATCAAAGTCCTAATTATTGGCATTTTGTCTATGGGGTTGAAAGTTTCATCGTAATCTATCTTGTAGCTTCGGGAGAAGCCTTTCGCCACTAATCTTGCTTTGTACCTAGAAATGGAACCATATGAATTTCTTTTAATTTTTTAAACCCACTTATTACTTATCACCTTCATGCCTTCTTGAGCTAGTACCAAGCTCTAATTATGGTTCTCATCAAGTGCATTGAGCTCTTCCTTCATTGTCTCTTGCCATTCCTTGCAATTCTTAGCTTCTTCATAACTAGTCGATTCTTTGTCCTTGATTACATCAGTCATGTATGCATAATGCTTTGCAATGAAATTATCATATGTTGATCTTTGAACTAGATATCTTACTCTTGAGGAATTTCTTTCACTTCCTTTAGGTTTCTTTCTTTGTTTTGTGACTCTTGGGGTTTGAATTTCTTCTATCTCTTCATCTACCAACATGCTCTCGTCCGCATAGCTTCCTTCTTCAATTGCAGTCTTCTCTTTGCCTTTGGCTTTGCTTTCTTCATAGTTGGTCTCTCTTTCCCTAATCCTTCCACTCCATGGTGAGGGTGTCCTTGTATTGGAAGAGTTTCTTGGACCACTTAAATCCATGCTTTCTTGAACTCTATCATCATTCTTGTCATGGACAAAGGAAATCATCTTGAACCTTAGATTCCATGTGAACCCTATATCTCATGATTGGTTCATAATTAGGAGAAACCAATGCTTCCATTGCATCCGAAACGTGCCAAAACCCTAAGATCGAGTATCTATTTGCTAAATTCTGACATTCTGAGGTCCTGATCGATTTGCTGACATCATTGATGACATCATCAACTCGCAACCGCTATGGGAATCGCCCTTGAAAACCTATATAAGGAAGGGTTGGCCACATTCATAATCAGTCTTGCCAATACGAGTCTTGGGAGCTCAAGGAATCGTGATTGTCAAGTAAGTACTCTTCAAGTTCCAGTTCTAGTTATTGTCTTCTTCCTTGTTCTCGTCTTTTCTAGTCTTGTATCATGGACATCCTATCTTGTCCCCTTGTAATCTCGTAGTACGAGATCCTGTCGAGTTCTTTCTTGTATCTAGTTCATCTCCCAGAAGGGAGTTCTTGTAATCCCGATATATTGTCTCATACTTACGATCCCGGGTTGTGGGATCTCCTGTATCATCTCTAGTTGAGTTTTCCATACCTATTGGTCCCGGGTTGTGGGACGTCTTGTATCGGCTACATCTTCTTGTGTTATTTCCCTACATGGGTGTTCTTGTAATCATTAGTGTATTTTCGAAATCTTGTCTACTATAGTCAGAGAGCACAATCTAGTGCTCCCCTAACAATTCTTCTTATTTGTCTCACCTATCTCTTCAACCTGCAATGGACTCGTGCATGCATACCAAGGCTTCAATTCATCAAAGACAACATCACTACTTACTTTTAGCCCTTTGGTGATGGGATTATAGCATTTATACCCTTTTGTTCCATAGAATATCCCAAAAAGATACACCTTTCAGATTTGGCATCAAACTTTGACCTCAACTCTTGAGGTACATGTACATAGCATATACAACCAAAGATTTGAAGATGTGAAATGCAAGGTTTTCTTCCACTCCATGCTTCCTCAAGGGTTAAATGATGTATACCTGATGTAGGATATCTATTCATGATGTATGTGGCCGTATATGTAGCCTCTCCCGAATAATAATGCAGCATATTCATTTTGTTGAGCATACACCTTGCTACCTCTGCTATGTGTCTGTTCTTTCTCTCTGATACCCCATTTTGTTGAGGGGTATACTTACATGTAAATTGTCTTTTGATGCCATTGACCTACAAAAATTCAGAAAATTCATGGGAAAAGTACTCTCCCCTCCATCGGATATCAATGTTTTGATAAACTTATCGGACTCCTTCTCCACGTGTGCTTTGAATTTCTTGAAGTAGTGGAACACATCTGATTTGCTTCTAATGCAATACAACCATACTTTCCTTGAAAAGTCATCCATGAAGGTTAAAAAATACCTATTTCGAGAAAGGGTTGCTTCTCTTGTTGGAGCCCAAACATCTATGTGAATGAGTTCTAAAACATTTGCACTCACATAGGTACTCTTCTTGAAGGGAAGCCTTGATTGTTTTCCTTGTTGGCAAGCTACACAAATTTCATGCAACATTTTAGATTTACAATTTGGTAGGCCTCTTAGCAAGCTCCTCCTTTGCATGTCCTTGAGCTTCTGTAGGTTTATGTGACCTATTCGTTTATGCCATAGGTCCAACTCTATTATCCTCTTGTCTCCATATGTGACATACATTGAATGGTGTGGCTGATTTATGTCCATTGTGAACATTCTCCCTTGCTTTCTTCCTTTTGCCATGATCTTGAAACTTGCCCTTGGATCCTCAACAAGACATCCTCTTTCATTGAACCTAAGTTGAGAGCCATTTTCTACCACTTGGCCTACCAAAATCAAGTTTTTGGTAATAATAGGGACATGCAATACCTTTGATAAGCACTTTGCCCTTTGATTTCCTTCCAAACTAATATCTCCCACATATGGTATCCTCTGAGTTATTACCTGTTTCCACATGTCCTTGATGCTTTGGGACATGCAAATTACTAAAAATATCCTTCCGACATGACATATGATTGCTACATCCACTATCTACATACACCATACATCTTCACTAGCTTGAGTTGTATCTTCACCATACCTCATGGCAAGTAAATAATCATTCCCTTGGTTGGATGATGTGTTTGCATAGTTACCTTGCCCTCTATAATTATTGTTGTTGCTTTGATTTCATGTTCTTTGAGCTCTATGATAACATTCATTTGCAAAATGACCGGGCTTACCACATACAAAGCATACATTTGAAGTGGGTTGTTCCCTTCCACCAAGTCTTCCACGGCTTCCTCTATTTGTTGCTCTTCCACATCTTCGACTTGCATTTTCTTGTTGTCTTTGACATCCTTGGTTGCTTTGATATCTTCCTCTTCCTCTTGTAGCACCTCAGTTGTGTTGTCCTCATCCTCTACCTGCATACAACAATTGCCCTATGCTATCCTTGGCATTATGACCACCAAGGTTCATCTTCTCTATCACCATGAGAGTGATTAGTTTATTAAAATGAGGAAGAGAGTCCCTTACATACACTGAAGTTGTGAATGCCCTCCATATCATCCCTAAGTCCATTTAGGGTATGGGCAACAAGATTGTCATCATCTAAAGCACAACCGATTGACCCTAGTGCATTTGCAAGCTCTGTAATCTTTAATATGTAATCATTAACACCTTGAAAGGGGCTTTTCTTAAGATTATTTAGCTCATTCTTGAGTTAAATTTTTCTAGCTTTTGTGGAGATTGAGTACAATCTCTCCAAGCCCTCCCACACCTTCTTTGATGTATCCAAATCTTGAATATGTCCTATCATGGAGCAACTTACTGCTCTTCTCTGGTCATTATTTAGGTTTAGCTCATATATATAGGGTTTTGGCTCTCCACCACTCACAAATCCCCACAAACCTTTCCCCGTCAAAAAATTGCTTATTCTAAATTGCCATGGTTGGTAGTTTCCCTTTTTGAGCTTCTCAATCTCAGAATTGAGATCGGCCATGGTACCTTCTAGCTCTTTTGAACCTCCCCCTTGATGCAATGAAGTTGAAAAAGATGGATTTTACCTCAAAAAATAGAGCTACTCCTCTTGATGAAGTTTCATCTTCGATATGATGACCTTTTTGCTTCCCCTTGTTGACGTGCCCATTCTTTGCTTCTTTCCTTCAAGATTTGATGAGTTCTTTACTTCACTTCAGCATATCTTTCTTCTCTCTTTGATACTCCACTTATAGCTCTGATACCATTGTTGGAGGATAAACATTCCTATGTGCACAATGAAAGCAAATGAACCCTCCTAGGATCCGGAATGTTTTCATACATAGGATCTATTTTTTCTTAGTTTCTTTAATTACATGCAAAGAATGGAAATGTAACTTTGCAATCTTAAACTAGACTTAGAGATCTTTTAAATTAGAGTAAAATCACTCCATTTGGGTATTGGATGATACTTCAACCAACTGCGACAAAACAGATAACTTGATCTCTTCACAAAGTATTAGCTAATTGCACATTGTTTTGGACATTTCTCTCCATCCCGAGACTTATCTCACTCAAAGTAAACCTTATAAGCTTTCCAACAAGACAAAAATCATTGCAAATTGATTCACGATGAAGGAGAAACATCAATTATAATATCAAGGGGTCTACAATGATCATCTATAGAGATAGAATATGTAAAAGTGCAATTTTTGCCAAATATGCAGAGAATAGCTAGTAAGGGGTGTGCTTAAGAAAGGGAGCAGCTTGGACACGTATTTCTAGGACTCTAAGTCATAATACAACTCATTAGAGTCTTTAAAGGTCACACATCAACCTCTTTAACTAATCAAAAGCATATACATGTCAAAAGTTGAGGTCCAATCACAATCAACTTCTTTCCATTATAGATATGATTTGATGCCTCCAACTCGTGGAAATCATCCTTCTTTGATTGTGGATGATGTGGAAGGTTCAATTTGGGGCATGTTCCCACACTCTTGAGCTTAAAATACAAAACTTTCATCACTTCCAAGCTGGAGTGTAATATCCTTCATGTTGGAGACAAAATCAGTCACAAATTTCTTGGGCATCTTCTTGAGTGTTGTAAACTCCATCCATAGTTGATTCTTCCTTGCCTTTGTTGGAGTTAGACGTCTGCGAAAGCACGCGAACAGCACAAGGAAGAAGAAGAAGCTTGGAGCACAGCACACAATACTGAGTGTATTACTAGAGAATGTACAAAGATAAGTAGCCCATTAGGGCAATAGGCGTATATACAAGCTGGGGGGAAAAAACCTCCTAAAGAGGGAAAAAAGTGCCCCGGCGGTCCTAGAGTGTTCACACACATCACTACCTAAATATATCAACAAATCCCCCCTAGGAGTGATGCAGTGAACAAGTAGCTGGCACTCATGTATAAGGAAGTGCCAAGCTATGTGGAAATCACTCCACAAAAGGAAGTAAGCCCAAAGCTTTGCAGAAAGCTTCAAACTTCTCCCTAGGCAGAGCCTTTGTGAAAAGGTCTGCAAAGTTCTCCTGTGTGGGCACATATGCCAAGCTGATCTCCCCAGTAGAGAACCTCTCCTTGACATAATGATAATGCACCTCAATGTTCTTAGTGCGAGCATGGAACACAGGGTTCCTCGCAACTGCCAATGTGCTCTGATTGTCAGTGAAGATGGTGGTGGCAGAAGACTGACCAACACCCAAATCATCCATAAGGCGTCTGAGCCACACACACTCAACAGTAGCTGTG